>WFAB01002199.1:0-51835 GCA_018977245.1 Lethenteron camtschaticum
GATGGTGGGAGAGTGAGTGTGTGTGTGATGGTGGTAGAGTGAGTGTGTGTGTGATGGTGAGAGAGTGTGTGTGATGGTGGTAGAGTGAGTGTGTGTGATGGTGGTAGAGTGAATGTGTGTGTGATGGTGGAGAGTGAGTGTGTGTGGATGGTGAGAGAGTGTGTGTGTGTGATGGTGGTAGAGTGAGTGTGTGTGTGATGGTGGTAGAGTGAGTGTATGTGATGGTGAGAGAGTGAGTATGTGTGATGGTGGGAGAGTGAGTGTGTGTGTGATGGGGGAGAGTGAGTGTGTGTGATGGGTAGAGTGAGTGTGTATGTGATGGTGGAGAGTGAGTGAGGAGTGTGTGTGTGATGGTGGAGAGTGAGTGTGTGTGATGTGAGAGAGTGAGTGTGTGTGTGATGGTGGTAGAGTGAGTGTGTGTGTGATGGTGGGAGAGTGAGTGTGTGTGATGGTGCAGAGTGAGTGTGTGTGTGATGGTGGCAGAGTGAGTGTGTGTGTGATGGTGAGAGAGTGAGTGTGTGTGTGATGGTGGTAGAGTGTGTTTGTGTGATGGTGAGAGAGTGAGTGTGTGTGATGGTGAGAGAGTGAGTGTGTGTGTGATGGTGGGAGAGTGAGTGTGTGTGATGGTGGTAGAGTGAGTGTGTGTGTGTGATGGTGGAGAGTGAGTGTGTGTGTGATGGTGGTAGAGAGTGTGTGTGTGATGGTGGAGAGTGAGTGTGTGTGATGGTGGTAGAGTGAGTGTGTGTGATGGTGGGAGAGTGAGTGTTTGTGTGTGATGGTGGAGAGTGAGTGTGTGTGTGATGGTGGGAGAGTGAGTGTGTGTGTGATGGTGGGAGAGTGTGTGTGTGTGATGGTGAGAGAGTGAGTGTGTGTGTGATGGTGGGAGAGTGAGTGTGTGTGTGATGGTGGGAGAGTGAGTGTGTGTGTGATGGTGGGAGAGTGTGTGTGGTGATGGTGGAGAGTGAGTGTGTGTGTGATGGTGGGAGATGAGTGTGTGTGTGATGGTGGGAGAGTGTGTGTGTGTGATGGTGAGAGAGTGAGTGTGTGTGTGATGGTGGTAGAGTGAGTGTGTGTGTGATGGTGGGAGAGTGAGTGTGTGTGTGATGGTGGGAGAGTGAGTGTGTGTGATGGTGGGAGAGTGAGTGTGTGTGTGTGATGGTGGGAGAGTGAGTGGGTGTGATGGTGGGAGAGTGTGTGATGGTGGGAGTGTGTGTGTGTGTGTGGTGGTAGAGTGAGTGTGTGTGTGGTGGTGGGAGAGTGAGTGTGTGTGTGATGGTGGTAGAGTGAGTGTGTGTGTGGTGGTGGGAGAGTGAGTGTGTGTGGTGGTGGGAGAGAGAGTGTGTGTGTGATGGTGGGGAGTGTGTGTGTGTGATGGGGTAGAGTTAGTGTGTGTGTGTGATGGTGGGAGAGTGAGTGTGTGTGATGGTGGTAGAGTGTGTGTGATGGGGGAGAGTGGTGTGTGATGGTGGTAGAGTGTGTGTGTGATGGTGGGAGAGTGAGTGTGTGTGTGATGGTGGGAGAGTGAGTGTGTGTGTGTGGTGGTGGAGAGTGATGTGTGTGATGGTGGGAGAGTGTGTGTGTGATGGTGGTAGAGTGTGTGTGTGATGGTGGGAGAGTGAGTAGGTGTGTGATGGTGGGAGAGAGAGTGTGTGTGTGATGGTGGAGAGTGAGTGTGTGTGTGATGGTGGGAGAGTGAGTGTGTGTGATGGTGAGAGAGTGAGTGTGTGTGTGATGGTGAGAGAGTGAGTGTGTGTGTGATGGTGGGGAGGTGTGTGTGTGTGTGATGGTGGGGGAGAGTGTGTGTGTGATGGGGGAGAGTGAGTGTGTGTGTGATGGTGGGAGAGAGAGTGTGTGTGTGATGTGGGAGAGTGAGTGTGTGTGTGATGGTGGAGAGTGAGTGTGTGTGTGTGGTGGTGGGAGAGTGAGTGTGTGTGATGGTGGGAGAGTGTGTGTGTGATGGTGGTAGAGTGTGTGTGTGATGGTGAGAGTGAGTGTGTGTGTGATGGTGGGAGAGAGAGTGTGTGTGTGATGGTGGGAGAGTGAGTGTGTGTGATGGTGGGAGAGTGAGTGTGTGTGATGGTGAGAGAGTGTGTGTGTGTGATGGTGAGAGAGTGTGTGTGTGTGATGGTGGGAGAGTGTGTGTGTGTGATGGTGGGGAGAGAGTGTGTGTGTGATGGTGGGAGAGTGAGTGTGTGTGTGATGGTGGGAGAGTGAGTGTGTTTGATGGTGAGAGAGTGAGTGTGTGTGTGATGGTGGTGAGTGAGTGTGTGTGATGGTGGGAGAGTGAGTGTGTGTGATGGTGGGAGAGTGAGATGTGTGATGGTGGGAGTGTGAGTGTGTGTGTGGTGGTGGGAGAGTGTGTGTGTGTGTGATGGTGGGAGAGTGAGTGGGTGTGTGATGGGAGAGTGAGTGTGTGTGATGGTGGGAGAGTGAGTGTGTGTGATGGTGGGAGAGTGAGTGTGTGTGTGATGGTGGGAGAGAGAGTGTGTGTGTGATGGTGGGAGAGTGAGTGTGTGTGTGATGGTGGGAGAGTGAGTGTGTGTGATGGTGAGAGAGTGAGTGTGTGTGTGATGGTGAGAGAGTGAGTGTGTGTGTGATGGTGGGAGAGTGTGTGTGTGTGTGATGGTGGGAGAGTGAGTGTGTGTGTGATGGTGAGAGAGTGAGTGTGTGTGTGTGATGGTGAGAGAGTGTGTGTGTGTGATGGTGGGAGAGTGTGTGTGTGTGATGGTGGAGAGAGAGTGTGTGTGTGATGGTGGGTGAGTGTGTATGTGTGTGATGGTGGGAGAGTGAGTGTGTGTGTGTGATGGTGGGAGAGAGTGTGTGTGTGTGTGATGGTAGGAGTGTGTGTGTGTGATGCTAGAAGGTGTGTGTGATGGTGGTAGTGTGTGTGTGTGATGGTGGAGAGTGTGTGTGTGTGTGATGGTGGGAGAGTGAGTGTGTGTTGGTGGGAGGAGTGTGTGTGTGATGGTGGGAGAGTGTGTGTGTGATGGTGAGAGAGTGAGGGTGTGTGTGATGGTGGGAGAGTGTGTGTGTGTGATGGTGGNAGAGAGTGTGTGTGTGATGGTGGGAGAGTGAGTGTGTGTGATGTGGGAGAGTGTGTGTGTGATGGTGGGAGAGTGAGTGTGTGTGATGGTGGGAGAGTGTGTGTGTGATGGTGGGAGAGTGAGTGTGTGTGTGATGGTGGAGAGTGAGTGTGTGTGTGATGGTGGGAGAGTGAGTGTGTGTGTGATGGTGGGAGAGTGTGTGTGTGTGTGATGGTGGGAGAGTGAGTGTGTGTGATGGTGGGAGAGTGAGTTGATGGTGGTGGTGAGGAGTGAGAGGGTGCGATGGTGATTTGATGATCATCGTAAAGAGATGGTGAGGATAATGGTGATGGCGTGCTGGTGAGAGTGTGTGGGAAGGTGAGCGTTAGAATGTGTGAGGTTTAGATATGGTGAGGGTGAGTGGGTGAGGAGGATGAGAGAGTGTGATGGTGATGTGGTGAGGGTGAGGGGGAGACGGTGAGGGTGAGGGTGAGGGGTGAGGTGGTGAAATAGTGAGGGTGAGAGGGTGAGGGTGAGTGGGTGAGGTGGTGAGGGTAAGGTGGTGAGGGGGTGAGATGGTGAGGGGGTGAGGGTGTGAGGTGGTGAGGGTGAGATGGTGAGGGTGAGGTGGTGAGGTGGTGAGGGGTGAGGGTGAGGGGGTGAGGGTGTGAGGGGGTGAGGGTGAGATGGTGAGAGTGAGATGGTGAGGGTGAGGTGGTGAGGGTGAGATGGTGAGGGTGAGGTGGTGAGGGTGAGGTGGTGAGGGGTGAGGGTGAGGGGTGAGGGTGAGGGGGTGAGGGTGAGATGGTGAGGGTGAGATGGTGAGGGTGAGATGGTGAGGGTGAGGTGGTGAGGGTGAGGGGGTGAGGGTGAGATGGTGAGGGGGTGAGGGTGAGGGGGTGAGGGTGAGATGGTGAGGGTGAGGTGGTGAGGGTGAGGGGTGAGGGTGAGGGTGAGGTGGTGAGTGTGAGGTGCTGAGGGTGAGGGGTGAGGGGTGAGGGGGTGAGGGTGAGATGGTGAGGGGTGAGGGTGAGATGGTGAGGGTGAGGTGGTGAGGTGAGGTGGTGAGGGTGAGGTGGTGAGGGTGAGATGGTGAGGGGGTGAGGGTGAGATAGTGAGGGTGAGATGGTGATGGGGTGAGATGGTGAGGGTGAGGTAGTGAGGGAGTGAGAGGGTTCAGGGGGTGAGGTGGTGAGGTGTGGTGAGGGTGAGGTGGTGAGGGTGAGGGGGTGAGGTGAGGGGGTGAGGGTGAGGGGTGAGGGTGAGATGGTCAGGGTGAGGTGGTGAGGGTGAGGGGGTGAGGGTGAGGGGGTGAGGGGGCGAGGTGGTGAGGTAGTGAGGGTGAGGGGGTGAGGGTGAGATGGTGAGGTTGAGGTGGTGAGGGTGAGGGGTGAGGGTGAGGGGGTTGAGGGTGAGGGGGTGAGGGTGAGATGGTCAGGGTGAGGTGGTGAGGGTGAGGGGGTGAGGGTGAGGGGTGAGGGGGCGAGTGGTGAGGTAGTGAGGGTGAAGGGGTGAGGGTGAGATGGTGAGGTTGAGGTGGTGAGGGTGAGGGCGTGAGGTGGTGAGGGTGAGGTGGTGAGGGTGAGGTAGTGAGGGTGAGGTAGTGAGGGTGAGGGGGTGAGGGGGTGAGGTGGTGAGGGTGAGATGGTGAGGGGTGAGGGTGAGGTGGTGAGGGTGAGATGGTGAGGTGGTGAGGTAGTGAGGGTGAGGGGGTGAGGGTGAGATGGTGAGGTTGAGGTGGTGAGGGTGAGGTGGTGAGGTAGTGAGGGTGAGGGGGTGAGGGTGAGGTGGTGAGGGTGAGATGGTGAGGTGGTGAGGTAGTGAGGGTGAGGGGGTGAGGGTGAGATGGTGAGGTTGAGGTGGTGAGGGTGAGGGCGTGAGGGGGTGAGGTGGTGAGGGTGAGGTAATGAGGATGAGGTAATGAGGGTGAGGGAGTGAGGGTGAGGGGGTGAGAGGGTGGGTGGTAAGCTGGTGAGGGTGAGAGGGTGAGGTGGTGAGGGTGAGGGAGTGAGAGTGTGAGGGGGTGAGGTGGTGAGGTTTACCACCATCGCTATCCATCGCAAAGCGAGCCCTGGTTCTCATTCACCACACAAACAACTCCACCCTCAAAGGTCAACCCCCCACACAGCCCCCCCCCCACACAGCCCCCACCTCACAGCCCCCCCACCCACACACACCCCCCCACACACAGCCCCACCACAAACCCCCACACAGCCCCCACCACATCCCCTCCCCACAGCCCCACCACAACCCCCCACACAGCCCCCACCACAACCCCCCCCCACACAGCCCCCCCCACACAGCCCCCACACAGCCCCCCCACAGCCCCTCCCCACAGCCCCCCCCCCCCCCCCCACAGCCCCCCCCCCCACACAGCCCCCACACAGCCCCCCCACAGCCCTCCCCACAGCCCCCCCCCCACAGCCCCCCCCCACACAGCCCCCCCCACAGCCCCCCCCCTCCACCGCCCCCACCACCCAGTGACTCACTCGTACAGCGGCAGTGGCTTCGTCAATGCTAAATCTGTTATATTGAGTTGGGGGGAGGGGGTCAATGTGCCTAGAGGGGAACGAGGGGGGGTGTTGAAACCATATTTTATATAATTTTTTTATTATTTTCCATAGCGAACAGAGAGAGAGAGAATTGTATTTTTTTTCGTTACATTGAGTTTTATTTTTTTGTAATTCACGAGTGTTGCAGTCCGCGAAACTCAATTTCGGCTGCAGCAGTAGCAGGAGGAGGAGGGGCAGGGAGGAAATCCGATGAGCAAAAAGCTCTTAAGTCCACAGATGTACAGCAGGCGCAAGCTTACTGTGGTCCAACCCAGCAGCTTAAATATACGCTGCCAAGCCTGGTGGTGTTTCATTCAGACGCTGTTTTTCCGACAGACCTAGACGGCTGCTTGCGTTGTGGCCGAAACGTCGTGAGAATTGTATTTTATTATGTTTTATTTTATTATTTTATTATTTCTCTTCTACGTGACTTTACCGACAGACCTGTTCTTCACCTGAGGACGGCTGCTTGCGTTGTGGCCGAAACGTC
Source organism: Lethenteron camtschaticum (assembly GCA_018977245.1). Lineage (NCBI taxonomy): Eukaryota > Metazoa > Chordata > Hyperoartia > Petromyzontiformes > Petromyzontidae > Lethenteron > Lethenteron camtschaticum. The sequence continues at coordinate 6,066 of WFAB01002199.1, forward strand.
GTGAGAATTATTTTATGATGTTTTATTTTTCTTATTTTATTATTTCCCTTCTACGTGACTTTACCGACAGACCTGTTCTTCACCTGAGGACGGCTGCTTGCGTTGTGGCCGAAACGTCGTGAGAATTATTTTATGATGTTTTATTTTATTATTTTATTATTTCCCTTCTACGTGACTTTACCGACAGACCTGTTCTTCACCTGAGGACGGCTGCTTGCGTTGTGGCCGAAACGTCGTGAGAATTATTTTATTATNTTTATTTTTATTATTTCCCTTCTACGTGACTTTACCGACAGACCTGTTCTTCACCTGAGGACGGCTGCTTGCGTTGTGGCCGAAACGTCGTGAGAATTATTTTATGATGTTTTATTTTTATTATTTATTATTTCCCTTCTACGTGACTTTACCGACAGACCTGTTCTTCACCTGAGGACGGCTGCTTGCGTTTTGGCCGAAACGTCGTGAGAATTATTTTATTATGTTTTATTTTTATTTTATTATTTCCCTTCTACGTGACTTTACTGACAGACCTGTTCTTCACCTGAGGACGGCTGCTTGCGTTGTGGCCGAAACGTCGTGAGAATTATTTCATGTTTTATTATTTTATTATTTCCCTTCTACGTGACTTTACCGAAAGAACCAAGAAGATGTAGTGGAACTGCTCGATAACTCGAGCACGGGAGGGAGGGGGGGAGAGCGGTGGTGCAGCGGTTAGCGCGATGCGATGACAAGCCTGGTGATGATTATCTGAACCGGTTCTGGGCCTCTCCTAGGTCGACTCAGCCTCAAATGAGTTACCTGTGTTGCGGTGTGTAAACATCGCCACTGGGGAGACAAAGGCGGCCGGGCGTGGTGTTGACCAGCCCCCTCGTGTACCGTTCCGGCCTTCATAGGTGCTAGCTAACAGCACTTGCCCCAACAGTCTGTTAAGGCTATACGGGATATCTTTGTCTTGTTTGTTGCTGTGTGTATGTGTCATTGTGTGTGTGCATGCCCAGCCACCGCATGCCTCAACAGCTTCTGTTCGGCCGGATCGAGGGGGCTGAACAGGCGCGGCACGGACTAGAGAAGAGATGGAGTGATGTGGTACAGGAGGACGTGGAGCTAAGTGGACTTGCCGATGACTGGTACCAGCGCTGTCAAGATCGGCCTCTGTGGGGAGGCTCGTGAAGGACGCTGCTACTGGGAAGTTGGAGGCAGTCACCCTCCAGCAACAAGGGAGGGCAGAGGAGCGACGCTCACAACAACGAGCGGAGCGCCGGGTGGCTAAAACGCAGCGAGTTGGCACAGTAGGTGGGCACAGGTGGTGCATCGGCCAGTCGTCTCAGTCAGTCGACCCGTGGCACTTGCTGGGTCTGCCCCGTGACCTCCTGCCAGCGGGCGTTCGACACTTCACGTGGCCTCAACGTGCACCTAGCCTGGCACACGCGAATGGCGGTTGTTGTTGTGTGACTGTGTTGTTGGTCACCCACACTCCTGTTCGTGTACCGTCTCGTTCTTCACAGCTTGTTGCTGTTCGCGATGAGAATTTGCCCCAACAGCCCCCGTGTGATGATGTAACCCCCTCTACTGATCCACTCATCTCTCTTCGTCCCACCCCTCACTCTCCCAATCCTCTCGATGACTCAGCGGACTTGAAGCTGCCTGAGGGTGATGATGATGATGATGGTGGTTAGCCATTGAGCAACACAATGCCTTTTGAGAAACAAAATAAAAAATAATATTTGAAAAAAAATGAAAAGCGAATCGAGATGTCTTCTTTTGACTTTAGCGAGCGGACAATCGACGCTCTCAGTGCGGCGATTTGAGCCTCGGAGTTCATGTTCGGTTGTTGATTCTCGTTCTCATCTTCACCAGCATCAATGAGAAACGTTACGTATCATTACACTTGGCTTCCGCTCTTAAGACGAGTAGAGTTTACACCATTGGAACCTCATTTGCCAGTAAAAAAGGTTCCCATGGTGTAAAGTTTACACATTGGAAATTTAAACAATTCAGGTTCCAACGGTGTAAATGCTTCACCCCGAGCTCTCATACTCTGATGGTGCATTGTCTTTGAGTTGTGCGCCTTTTGGCGTCATCTGGTCCAACCCATGTGAGACTAGGCTCTAAGGAAAGCTGTCTCGGGTGTGGACCAATCAACTTCAAGGACAGTGCATACATTATCAGAGTTATGTTTTTTCTTTGCATTATGACTGCAGGTATTGTGGTCTATGCAAACATGACTCCTTGCAAAAAAGGCGTCAGTTTTGTTGCCAGATAAAAGGGTAAAAAAACAATTATCATATTTTTTATTCTGGCAAATGAGGTTCCAATGGTGTAAATGCTTCACCCCGAGCTCTCATACTCTGATGGTGCATTGTTTTTGAGTTGTGCGCCTTTTGGCGTCATCCGGTCCAACACCATGTGAGACTAGGCTCTAAGGAAAGCTGTCTCGGGTGTGGACCAATCAACTTCAAGGACAGTGCATACATTATCAGAGTTGTGTTTTTTCTTTGCATTATGACTGCAGGTATTGTGGTCTATGCAAACATGACTCCTTGAAAAAAGGCGTCAGTTTTGTTGCCAGATAAAAGGGTAAAAAAACAATTATCATATTTTTTTTCTGGCAAATGAGGTTCCAATGGTGTAAATGCTTACCCCGAGCTCTCATACTCTGATGGTGCATTGTTTTGAGTTGTGCGCCTTTTGGCGTCATCCGGTCCAACCCATGTGAGACTAGGCTCTAAGAAAAGCTGTCTCGGGTGTGGACCAATCAACTTCAAGGACAGTGCATACATTATCAGAGTTGTGTTTTTTCTTTGCATTATGACTGCAGGTATTGTGGTCTATGCAAACATGACTCCTTCCAAAAAAGGTGTCAGTTTTGTTGCCAGATAAAAGGGTAAAAAAAATTATATTTTCTGGCAAATGAGGTTCCAATGGTGTAAATGCTTCCCCGAGCTCTCATACTCTGATGGTGCATTGTCTTTGAGTTGTGCGCCTTTTGGCGTCATCTGGTCCAACCCATGTGAGACTAGGCTCTAAGGAAAGCTGTCTCGGGTTGGACCAATCAACTTCAAGGACAGTGCACATTATCAGAGTTATGTTTTTGTTTGCATTACGACTGCAGGTATTGTGGTCTATGCAAACATGACTCCTTGTAAAAAAAGGTGTCAGTTTTGTTGCCAGATAAAAGGGTAAAAAACAATTATCACAAGCAGAGTTAAAGAGACTTCTTCCGGTGCTTAAATTTCGCGTTAGCTGGCACCACCACCACCCGTATCAATATATTCACGAGTTAAAATTCATGCGTTTCACCGCCTTCAAAGTCGTTCAGATCTGCAGACTCCGACCCTTCTGTGAGTGCCTCGACCGGGAGGGTGGTGGTGAGCGGAGACTTTCCTTGTGGAATTCCCCTCCCGTTCAGAAATTCGCTCTCAGCCCCGAATGCGGATTTACTTTTTAAAAGTCTCGTCTAGAAAGAAAACGGCATCTTCTTAGGTCGGTGTCTTCAATGTAGTTTCTCCGTCTCTCTGGAGGATTTTCTTGAGCCTAATACTCATTCATACCCTTGGTTCTTTCGGTAAAGTCACGTGATAGAAAATTAAAATTATAAGTAATAAAATAAAATAAATTGAAAATAATAACCAAAAACCACNACGTTTTCTAACACAAGGTATTCCCAGGGAGTCAAAGCAATTATGGGTTTCCAAAGCCTAATTGGAAGGTGCCTCACAGATAAATGTCAATGATTCGAAATATTAAATAAAAATAAGAATAAATAAAAAAAAAATTAAAAAATATATTTATTTTTTCTTTTCTTTTTTATTTAATTCTTAATTGTATTTTATTATATTTTTCACCTACGTGACTTACCGAAAGAACCAAATAGTATGGATAATTGCAACGAACATTTCAAATCTAGAATGATTAGAAATGATTCATCCTGGAGAAAGCCGAGAGCATCGTCGCTTGCAGCTATTTGTTCTTGATCAATGTCCAAGGGACGGATCACAACAACAACAATCATTCTTGGTTCTTTCGGTAAAGTCACGTATAAAGATAAAGTAATAAATTAAATAATAGCATACTACAACGTTTCGATTGCATCACAAGCAATCATCATCAGGTATAAAAGAAATAGCAACAAAATCTAACCAGAGAACTATAGACAGACACACAAGCAGACAGATATCACAAAGATACACAGAGAGAAAGAACACGTATCATCACAAAGAGAGAGGTCTTAAATATAGAGAGGGGGCCTCGTCACAAAACGATCTCTCTCTTTGTGCATGTGTTCTCTCTCTCTGTGTGTGTCTTTGTGATGTCTGTCTGCTTGTGTGTCTGTCTGTAGTTCTCTGGTTAGATTTTTGTTGCTATTTCTTTTATACCTGATGATGATTGCTTGTGTGCAATCGAAAGTCGTAGTATGCTATTATTTAATTTATTATTTATCTTTATACGTGACTTTACCGAAAGAACCAAAGAACAACAATGCGACCAAGCAATCCGAGTGAAAATTATGGAAAGAGGTAAGAAAATCACTAAAATAATTAAATAAACAAAAACTGAAAAAATCTTCTTTGTTAAATCCTTTATATTAAGTTCGCTTGCTTGCTTGCGTGCTTGCTTGCTTGCTTACGACCGTGCAAATCTTTCGGTCGTTTTTTATCCCACTTCCCGTGATCCAATCGAGCTGACATTTTCCACACAAACTCGTTGTGCGAGACAATTAATGTTCGTGAAAAAAAAAAAATTTTTACACTTTTTAGGCAAAAAAAAAATATTTTACATTTATTCAAATAGAACTCATTCATGGCTTTGGCTGAACGTCACAGTGTAGGAGCCCAGAGCGTAACCCCTCCACAGGCCGTGGCGGAGTAGCGCAGTTGGTAGCGCCCTCGCTTCCCATGCCAAAGGTCGCGGGATCGATCCCCGCGTCCTCCACAGGCGAATATATTTTTAAATCCTTTATATTAAGTTCGCTTGCTTGCTTCGGACCGTGCAAAATTTTACACTGTTTAGGGAAAACAAAATAAATATTTAATTACTAATTGCTTAATACTGGCAGACAATCATCTGACCCATAGGTGGCAGCCATCTCAAGCCAGAGGACGAGAGGACTCTCGCCGCCACGCATATAAAGGATTTAGAGTGAAAAACTTTGTTTTTACGGGTTTACTTGTTCAGAAGCGACCCCTGGCTACCCACAAATGATAGCTCGACGAAATGGCTCATCATCATCATCACCAACATCTCATGGAAACTTAGAGCAGCCAAATCACATAAACGCGTGATGTTGATTCTAAATGTGGAGGGGAAAAGCGATAGGACGCGGAGAAAAATCCACGCGACCACGGGGGCAGAGAGAGAGACACGCAAACTCCAAATATACAGCAGCAGGCGCCAGGGTCGGGATAGAACCCACGACCTCCTGTACACCAGGCGAGGTAGTTAACATCTCCTGGCCACCGTGATGATGATGAGAAACGCAAACTCCAAATATACAGCAGCAGGCGCCAGGGTCGGGATCGAGCCCACGACCTCCTGTACACCAGGCGAGGTAGTTAACATCTCCTAGCCACCGTGATGATGATTAGAGAGAGACACGCAAACTCCAAATACACAACAGGCATCGTCAGGGTCGGGATTGAGCCCACGACCTCCTGTATACCAGGCGAGGTAGTTAACATCTCCTAGCCACCGTGATGATGATGAGAGACACGCAAACTCCAAATACACAGCAGGGTTCAGGGTCGGGATAGAACCCACGACCTCCTGTATACCAGCCGAGGTAGTTAACATCTCCTAGCCACCGTGATGATGAGAGAGACACCGCAAACTCCAAATATACAAGAGGCGTCAGGGTTGGGATGGATCCCACGACCTCCTGTACACCAGCGAGGTAGTTAACATCTCCTAGCCACCGTGATGATGATTAGAGAGAGACACGCAAACTCCAAATACACAACAGGCATCGTCAGGTCGGGATTGAGCCCACGACCTCCTGTATACCAGGCGAGGTAGTTAACATCTCCTAGCCACCGTGATGATGAGAGAGACACGCAAACTCCAAATACACAGAGGGTCAGGGTCGGGATGAACCCACGACCTCCTGTATACCAGCCGAGGTAGTTAACATCTCCTAGCCACCGTGATGATGAGAGAGACACGCAAACTCCAAATATACAAGAGGCGTCAGGTGGGATGGATCCCACGACCTCCTGTACACCAGCCGAGGTAGTTAACATCTCCTAGCCACCGTGATGATGATGAGAGAGAGACACGCAAACTCCAAATATACAGCAGGCATCGTCAGGGTCGGGATCGAGCCCACGACCTCCTGTATACCAGGCGAGGTAGTTAACATCTCCTAGCCACCGTGATGATGATGATGACAGAGAGACACGCAAACTCCAAATATACAGCAGGCGTCAGGTCGGGATCGAGCCCACGACCTCCTGTACACCAGGCGAGGTAGTTAACATCTCCTAGCCACCGTGATGATGATGAGAGAGAGACGCAAACTCCAAATATACAGCAGCAGGCATCGTCAGGTCGGGATCGAGCCCACGACCTCCTGTACACCAGGCGAGGTAGTTAACATCTCCTAGCCACCGTGATGATGATGAGAGAGAGACACGCAAACTCCAAATATACAGCAGCAGGCATCGTCAAGGTCGGGATCGAGCCCACGACCTCCTGTACACCAGCGAGGTAGTTAACATCTCCTAGCCACCGTGATGATGATGAGAGAGAGACACGCAAACTCCAAATACACAGCAGCAGGCGTCAAGGTCGGGATCGAACCCACGACCTCCTGTACACCAGCGAGGTAGTTAACATCTCCTAGCCACAGTGGCTACCACCATGCACAAACTCCACTCACACTCGCATACCACCACCCCTAGCGTGCCGCGTGTCGGCTTTCACCGCTGCAACTCGCTAACAGCACTTGCCCCCACGGTCTGACGAGGCTACAGGGAGCGCCTTTTCCTTCACACGCGTGTGTGCGTGTGCGCGCGCGCGAGAGAGATAGTCTCTTACGGATCCCTAATAGCCGGTATATTGGCTCGTGTTGTTATTGACGTAGTCCATCACGCCGATGATTAAGTTACCTAAACGCTGGTCACTCACCTTTCTGAGCCACTCAACAATCGCTCAGGATGCTTCGCGAAGGCGGGGGGAGCGGTGGCGCAGTGGTTGGGCAGCGCGCTGCGCTACGGAAAACGATCCGACTGCCGATTTAAAGCTTTCGTGACTGCAGGGATTCATCTTCTTGGTTCTTTCGGTAAAGTCGTCACGTAGAAGGGAAATAATAAAACGATAAAAATAAAACATAATAAAATAATTCTCACGACGTTTCGGCCACAACGCAAGCAGCCGTCTTCAGGTACAGACCTGTTCTCCACCTGAAGACGGCTGCTTGCATTGTGGCCGAAACGTCGTGAGAATTGTTTTATTATGTTTTATTTTTATTGTTTTATTATTTCCCTTCTACGTGACTTTACCGACAGACCTGTTCTCCACCTGAAGACGGCTGCTTGCGTTGTGGCCGAAACGTCGTGAGAATTTTTTATTATGTTTTATTTTTATTATTTTATTGTTTCCCTTCTACGTGACTTTACCGACAGACCTGTTCTCCACCTGAAGACGGCTGCTTGCATTGTGGCCGAAACGTCGTGAGAATTGTTTTATTATGTTTTATTTTATTGTTTTATTATTTCCCTTCTACGTGACTTTACCGACAGACCTGTTCTCCACCTGAAGACGGCTGCTTGCGTTGTGGCCGAAACGTCGTGAGAATTATTTATGTTTTATTTTTATCGTTTTATTATTTCCCTTCTACGTGACTTTACCGACAGACCTGTTCTTCACCTGAGGACGGCTGCTTGCGTTGTGGCCGAAACGTCGTGAGAATTGTTTTATTATGTTTTATTGTTTTATTATTTCCCTTCTAAGTGACTTTACCGAAAGAACCAAGAAGATGGACCCGACTGCCGTTCACGGCCCCCTGGCGAGCCGAGTTCGATTCCCTCCCGCACCCCCCCGACCCCCGAAACGCCAGTGACGATTATATCGGTAAAAGCGTTCCTGGTGCTGGGTGTAAAGACATCGGCACTCGGGGAGACAAAGGCGGCCGGGCGTGGTGCTAGTCACCGAACTCACACCCCCTCGTGTGCCACAGTGCGCGGGCCTTCATAGGTGCTATTTGTTAAAACAGCACTTGCCCCAGCAGTCTGTTGAGGCTACACGGGGGATCTTTGTCTGTGTCTGTGTGAGTGCAGACGTGGGTACGGGGGAGCGGTGGTGCAGCGGTTAGCGCCGCGCTGCGCTACGAACCCAGCGACCCGAGTTCGAATCCCGCTCACGGTCAACACTGGTGACGATTATCTGAACCGGTCGTGGGCCTCCCCTAGGTTGACTCAGCATCAAATGAGTACCTAAATTTCGATTTAAAGCTTTCGTGACTGCAGGGATTCATCTTCTTGGTTCTTTCGGTAAAGTCACGTAGAAGGGAAGTAATAAAATAATAAAAATTAAACATAAAATAATTCTCACGACGTTTCGGCCACAACGCAAGCAGCCGTCTTCAGGTGGAGAACAGGTCTGTCAAGTAGACAGAGTCTGAATGGCACGCTCCAGGCTTGGAGCGAATATTTATGCTGGATGGAGGGGCGAATAGCGTCTTGACAAAATAATTACTTCCCTTCTACGTGACTTTACCAAAAGAACCAAGAAAATGAGTACCTGTTGCGGTGTGCAAAAACATCAGCGCTTGGGAGACAAAGGCGGCCGGGCGTGGTGCTGGCCACCCACCCTCTCGTATCCCGCGGTGGCTCGCTAACAGCACTTTCCGACAACAGACTGTGTAGGCTACACGGGGGATCTTTGTTTGCGTGTGCTAAAGATAGAATAGCAGCTTCTGTTTGACTGGTTCGTGGGAGACTTTGACTTTTAGACAACTTTTATTGCCGCCAGCAGCAGCAAAAGCACTGGAGGCGATTTCGATATGAAATACACAAAGTCACCAGCAAAAAAATTAACCCGTAAAAACAAAGTTTTTCACTATAAATCCTTTATATGCGTGGCATCGGGGCGGCTAGAGTCCTCTCGTCCTTTGGCTTGAGATGGCTGCCACCTATGGGTCAGATGATTGTCTGGCAGCATTAAACAATCGGTAATTAAATATTTTAAAAAAATTCCCTAAACACAACGAGTCTGTGTGCAAAATGTCAGCTCGATTGGATCACGGGAAGTGGGTTAAAAAACGACCGAAAGATTTGCACGGTCCTAAGCAAGCAAGCGAACTTAATATAAAGGATTTAAAAAATGAAAATAAACGCGACAAATCCACGTGCTTGGCGCTAAAAGCACCGCGCACAACACGAAAGAAAAGTCACGTGGTGTGGTGGTGGTCATCTCGCACGCCACGGTGACGAGCGAGCGCTTCAGAAGGTGAACACCACGAGGTGCCGTCCACGCTGGTGCAGAGAGGGGCTTGTCCGGCTCCCCAGCGTTCGAAGACACCGGCATGTGTGTGGTACATGGCGTGCTCCAGCCGGAGCCGCGCCTTGAGCAGAGAGAGAGAGACACACACAGAGAGAGACAGAGAGAGAGACAGAGACACAGAGAGACAGAGAGACAGAGACACACAGAAGAAGACGTGCACATCACCGACACGTGTGTGGTACATGGCGTGCTCCAGCCGGAGCCGTGCCTTGAGCAGGCCCTGAACACTGGAAGCACAGAGCAGCCGTCAGTGTCACCCTCCAGCATCTTTTTTCTCGTTCTGTACACCGCCATCTGCGCCTGAGCACAGGCGAAAGGGCACGGGCTAGAGAAGAGATGGAGCTGATGCGGTACAGGAGGACGTGGAGCTGAGTGGACTTGTCGATGAGCGGTACCAGCGGTGTCAAGATCGTCCTCTGTGGAGGAGGAGGCTCGTGAAGGACGCTGCTGATTGTGTGAGGAGCTCACAAATCCTTGAAAGATCTGGACAAAGTCCCATCGGTGAACTCCTCCGGCAGGCAAGGCTGCGTTGGCTGGGTCATGTAGCCCGCAAGCCCAGCCACCGCATGCCTCAACAGCTTCTGTTCGGCCGGATAAAGGAGGCTAAACGGGCGCGGCACGGGCTAGAGAAGAGATGGAGTGATGTGGTACAGGAGGACGTGGAGCTGAGTGGACTTGCCGATGAGCGGTACCAGCGGTGTCAAGATCGGCCTCTGTGGAGGAGGCTCGTGAAGGACGCTACTGGGCAGTTGGAGGCAGTCGCCCTCCAGCAACAACGAATTGCGACGCTCACAACAACGAGGGGGAGCTTACTGGGGGCGCTTAAAACGAAATGACATTTAAAAGTTTAAAGGGTAAAACCTACTACTATATTTTGCCACTGCTAAAAGAGATCTCATAGTGTAAATGCTTACCCGAGCTCTCAATACTCTGATAATGCACTGTGTTTGAGTTGTACGCCTTCTGGTGTCATCTGGTCCAACACCAATGGGACTAGGCTCTAAAGAAAGCCGTCTCGGGTGTGGACCAATCAACTTCAAGGACAGTGCATATTATTATCATTATCAGAGTTGCTTCTTTTTGTTTGCATTTTGACTGCTTGTGTTGTGGTTATTCAAACATGATGCCTTGTATAAAGGTGTCAGTTTGTGTACCAGTTTAAAGGGTAAAAACCTACTACTACGAAATGACATTGGTACATGATCCCATTGCGATGCTTCAAAGTGCACCTAGCCTGGCACGAGCTCCTGCGGTGACACGTCTCAGGGGCCGTCCATAAATGACGTCACGCGCCTAGGGGGAGAGGGGGGGGGTCAGACATTTGTGACGATGTGTGACGAGGGGGGGGGGGTTGAGAAATGTGACGTCACATCAAAATGCGCAACTTTAAATAAATATAGACAACACGTTCTACTTAATTAAATAGACTTTTTAATAAATGTGTTCTCCTACAACATCAGAGTGCAGCGCCACATTAAATACGCACTTCAATGACAATAATTTAAAGCGATTTGAAGCATTTTTTGGGGGGGGGGGGGGGAGTGGTGGCGCTGCGGTTAGCGCACCGTGCGCTGCGAAGCCCGCAGGGGCCTGCGCAGAGTTTTGGGGCCGTCCATAAATGACGTCACGCGATTTTGGACGATTTTGTATCCACCCCCACCCCATCGTCACACGGTAAAGTCACGTAGAATGGAAATAATAAAATAATGAGACCGTCTTCTTGACAGATCTGTTCTCCACCTGAGGACGGCTGCTTGCGTTGTGGCCGAAACGTCGTGAGAATTATTTTATTATGTTTTATTTTTATTATTTTATTACTTCCATTCTACGTGATTACTTTACCGAAAGAACCAAGAAGATGCTTGCCGAGGCTTTCCGTTGCGGCCCAGGCGTACGGTAATACGCATAGCGCTGCAAGTCAGCTGCAGCTGCTGCTGCTGCTGTTGTTGTTGTTCACTATTAATATGATTCTAATCATCATTACCGTCTCAGTCTCGCAGTGTCACGCGAATCGGCCGTCTAATTAAGGTGGAGTTATTAAAAGGCGCGAGGTGCGAGCTTGCGGTTATTTTCCGCTGCGCGCGGGGAAGGGAGAGAGAGAAAGAGAGAGACGTCGTTAGCTAGCGGCTTTTAATCGCAACAAGCAAATTATTAAAATCGTAAAGAGCAAAAAGGCTCTCATCCCCCAAGGATCACCACCGCTTGACGTCACCGCCGCTCACACAAAGNCCCCCCCTCCCCTCCTTTAACTCTCACCCCCCCCCCTCTCTCATCCACCACGGACCCCTCCTGCATGTTGGAGTTGTCACCGGCTCGCTCGTGGACATTCCACATTCCTATGGTAAGGGCAGCGGGCGGGGGAGGGGAAATTATTTATTTTTGCAAATTGTAATTTTTAAAAATTGTAAGTTAAAACGACACAAAGAAGATCCAAGATCGGCGGGAACTGGACCGGTCCGTTAAATTAAATCTTGAATCGTCAACAAACTAAAAAAGCTATTCAAAAAAATAATTGAGTTTTCAATCTAGACGACGATTTAAAAGTGTGCAGCTCATGTCACGTCCAGATATCGGAAGAAAAAGAGCCATAAAGACCCACAGAGATCCATAGAGACCCACAGAGATCCAGAGACCCACAGAGATCCATAGAGACCCACAGAGATCCATAGAGACCCACAGAGATCCATAGAGACCCACGGAGACCCACATAAACCCACAGAGACCCACAGAAACTCACAGAAACCCACAGAGACCCACAGAGATCCATAGATACCCACAGAGACCTACAAACCCACAGAGACCCATAGAGACCCATAGAGACGCATAGAGACCCATAGAGATCCATAGAGACCCACAGAGACCCACAGAAACCCACAGAGACCCATAGAGACCCATAGAGATCCATAGGCTCGTATGGAACCACAGAGACCCGCAGAAACCCACAGAGACCCATAGAGACTCATATAGATCCATAGGCTTGCATAGAACCACAGAGACCCACAGAAACCCACAGAGACCCATAGAGATCCATAGGCTCGTATAGCAACCACATAGACCCACAGAAACCCACAGAGACCCATAGAGACCCATAGAGATCCATAGGCTCGCATAGAACCACATAGACCCACAGAAACCCACAGAGACCCATAGAGACCCACACTCATGTGTATGCATGTGTGCACGTTGAACTTCTTTCGCACCGTACGTAGCCAACCGTGGCTAATTGAAGGTGCGAGAGGGGGGTGGGGAAGACAAACTACAAACACACAAAAAGATCAGTTGTAAATAAATTAGTTTTCAATCTGGGCAATAAAATAATTGCCTGGAATGTCCTTGGGAGGCAAAGAGAGAGAGATCTGAATGGCACGGAGGCAGGGGATGCGATGTGTCTTCTGTTTCTTCGGGCCTCTCTGTGTGTGTGCTGTGAAGAAGGGCCATTGACCGAAACGTCGCCGCCAAATATGCCGTTTCGAATCATGTTAAGGTCTCAGTGCTGTTGACGAAACGTGTTGGGGTCTATCTTCTTGGTTCTTTCGGTAAAGACGCTGTCGTCCCGACAGACCTGTTCTTCACCTTAGGACGGCTGCTTGCGTTGTGGCCGAAACGTCGTGAGAATTATTTTATTATGTTTTATTTTTATTATTTTATTATTTCCCTTCTACGTGACTTTACCGAAAGAACCAAGAAGATGAATCCCTGCAGTCACGAAACTTTAAATCGAAAGTGTTGGGGTCTATTTGCTTATTTGTTCATTTGCTCCTGATGCAGAAGCCCACGGTCTAAACCATTATGCGCAGGTCACCGATCAGGGGTGGAAACTTTTATAGCGTGGGTTGGACAGGGCTGGCGACATATTCTTAAGTTGTTTTCGGTAAAGTCACGTAGGTAAAACATTAAAATTAATAAAAGTAAAATAAAAATAACATAAAAATCACGACGTTTCGGAGGCAACACAAGCTTCCGTCTTCAGGTGGAACCGTCACAGCCACGACAGCTGTATCAAGTGGCGACATCACTTCACACGGCCCTGGTGGAAGGTGGGTGGGGGTGGGTGGGGTGGGTGGGGGGTGGGGTGTCTGAGGACATGAGCCAGTGTTGTGGGGGGCATTGCTACTGAAATAAATCCGATCAAAATAGAGCAATTATCACGCACACAATTTCGGGGGGATGGGGAATTAACACGGAAGGAAATAGAACACGACAGGACGCCCTGGGGGCGGGAGGGGGTGGGAGGTCTGGGGGGGGGGGGAAAGGGGGGGGCGACGCATCTAAACGCGCTCGAAAGATGCGTGTGTTTGAAGAGTGAATCCACAACATTTAGAATTTGTCGTGGATTCACTCTTCAAACAAACCAGTGGGCTGAAGAAGTAACTCATTGGCGTTTTGTCAACGTGACACATTGTTTTACTGATTGGCCGTGTCGGGTGGTGGAGGGATGCGACACATTCATAATAACGCGATCTAACCAAAAAACCTTTATTATACACTGGTCAACACACTTTGTCTGGCATGAGGTATTCTAACGGTTTAAAGGTAATTGATTCCAAATCTGGCATCAGTTTTTGTCTATCACACCAGGTTTTTGAGATATCAAATATTGCATTTTCAATAAAAACTGCAGAAGAAAAGTTTTAATAAATGTGGATATCTACATAACATTATATTATAAACACACTATCCTAAAATACAGCACCACATTTTAACACTAAAGCAGTCACTGACTCGCAACAACTTGCAATCATAAGTGACAGAGTTAATTTCGGGTAAAATCAATGAAAATGGGGTATGCCAATAGCATACAAATGAGATGTGATAGAGCAAATCTGAGATCAGATTTGGAATCAGCACCCTTGAATTAGTTTAAAACAGCTACAAAAGTCCAGGCCAGAATTTTTTTTTTTTTGTTAACCAGTGATTATGAGTCTGTTACATGCCACATGGAGGGTGTCTCTTTGAATCTCTGAGAGATGAGGAAAAGTCAATGTGACCACTGCAACAAGTGATCACTGACTGTTGACGACCACCCACTTAGACATCGAAATGTGTCACATTAAGTCATTTGTCACCATCAGCGGTTGTGGTCAATCCACGGCTGGATGAAGTTCTCCTGAAGCCTCATCGGCTAACGCCTATGGGCATTGCATCTCCCCCATGTAACACTATGTCCAAGCGTGTCTCAATGAAAGTCAATGGCATTGCATCTCCCCATGTCACCCTATGTCCANTCGTGTCTCAATGAAAGTCAGTGGGCATTGCATCTCCCCATGTCACCCTACGTCCATTCGTGTCTCAATGAAAGTAGATGGCATTGCATCTCCCCCATGTCACCCTATGTCCAAGCGTGTCTCAATGAAAGTCAAAGGGCATTGCATCTCCCCATGTCACCTATGTCCATCGTGTCTCAATGAAAGTCAATGGACATTGCATCTCCCCCATGTCACCCTACGTCCATCGTGTCTCAATGAAAGTCAATGGACATTGCATCTCCCCATGTCACCCTACGTCCACTCGTGTCTCAATGAAGTCAATGGACATTGCATCTCCCCATGTCACCCTACGTCCATTCGTGTCTCAATGAAAGTCGATGGACATTGCATCTCCCCATGTCACCCTATGTCTATTCGTTTCTCAATGAAAGTCAATGGGCATTGCATCTCCCCCATGTCACCCTATGTCCATTCGTGTCTCAATGAAAGTCGATGGGCATTGCATCTCCCCCATGTCACCCTATGTCCAAGCGTGTCTCAATGATAGTTGATGGGCATTGCATCTCCCCATGTCACCCTATGTCTAATCGTTTCTCAATGATAGTCAATGGACATTGCATCTCCCCATGTCACCCTATGTCTACTCTGTCTCAATGAAAGTCAATGGACATTGCATCTCCCCATGTCACCCTACGTCCATTCGTGTCTCAATGAAAGTCGATGGACATTGCATCTCCCCATGTCACCCTACGTCCATTCGTGTCTCAATGAGAGTCAATGGACATTGCATCTCCCCCATGTCACCCTACGTCCATTCGTTTCTCAATGAAAGTCAATGGACATTGCATCTCCCATGTAACACTATGTCCACTCGTTTCTCAATGAGAGTCAATGGACATTGCATCTCCCCATGTCACCCTACATCCATTCGTGTCTCAATGAAAGTCAGTGGGCATTGCATCTCCCCCATGTCACCCTATGTCCAAGCGTGTCTCAATGAAAGTCAGTGGGCATTCCATCTCCCCCATGTCTCCCTATGTCCAAGCGTGTCTCAATGAAAGTCAATGGGCATTGCATCTCCCCATGTCACCCTACGTCCATTCTTGTCTCAATGAGAGTCAATGGACATTGCATCTCCCCGATGTCACCCTATGTCCATTCGTGTCTCAATGAAAGTCAATAGACATTGCATCTCCCCATGTAACACTATGTCCACTCGTTTCTCAATGAGAGTCAATGGACATTGCATCTCCCCCATGTCACCCTATGTCCAAGCGTGTCTCAAAGAGAGTCAATGGACATTGCATCTCTCCCATGTCACCCTACGTCCACTCGTTTCTCAATGAGAGTCAATGGGCATTGCATCTCCCCATGTCACCCTATGTCTACTCTGTCTCAATGAAGTCAATGGACATTGCATCTCCCCCATGTCACCCTACGTCCACTCGTTTCTCAATGAAAGTCAATGGACATTGCATCTCCCCATGTCACCCTACGTCCATTCGTGTCTCAATGAGAGTCAATGGACATTGCATCTCCCCATGTCACCCTACGTCCATTCGTTCTCAATGAAAGTCAATGGACATTGCATCTCCCCATGTAACACTATGTCCACTCGTTTCTCAATGAGAGTCAATGGACATTGCATCTCCCCCATGTCACCCTACATCCATTCGTGTCTCAATGAAAGTCAGTGGGCATTGCATCTCCCCATGTCACCCTATGTCCAAGCGTGTCTCAATGAAAGTCAGTGGGCATTGCATCTCCCCCATGTCTCCCTATGTCCAAGCGTGTCTCAATGAAAGTCAATGGGCATTGCATCTCCCCATGTCACCCTACGTCCATTCTTGTCTCAATGAGAGTCAATGGACATTGCATCTCCCCGATGTCACCCTATGTCCATTCGTGTCTCAATGAAAGTCAATAGACATTGCATCTCCCATGTAACACTATGTCCACTCGTTTCTCAATGAGAGTCAATGGACATTGCATCTCCCCATGTCACCCTATGTCCAAGCGTGTCTCAAAGAGAGTCAATGGACATTGCATCTCTCCCATGTCACCCTACGTCCAATTGTTTCTCAATGAAAGTCAATGGGCTTTGCATCTCCCCATGTAACCTCTCTCTCAAAGTCAGCCTCTGGGAATTCCGTTTCCCTCCCACGTTAGTCGACGGGCATTCCTTTCTGCGGGTCATCGTGTCCTGCGGTCTTCATCTATGGCTCGCGATAGGACCACCCCACCCCCCTCCTACAACTCCCCCCTTGGCCAAGGTCGCTTTCGCTGTAAGCGCACCGAGCCGAGCGCGTGGCACTCGGAGGCTGCTTCACATTCCGCCTTCAAAATCCTCTCCCAAGCGCGCAACGCCGCCGTAAATATAGCTGCTGCTTCTGCTGCTTCTGCTGCTGCTGCTGCTTCTGCTGCTGCTGTAGCTGCTTCTGCTTCTGCTGCTGCTTCTGCTGCTTCTGCTGCTGCTGCTGCTGCTTCTGCTGCTTCTGCTGCTGCTGCTGCTTCTGCTGCTGCTGCTTCTGCTGCTGCTGCTGCTGCTACTGCTGCTTCTGCTGCTTCTGCTGCTTCTGCTGCTGCTTGCTGCTTCTGCTGCTTCTGCTGCTGCTGCTTTTGCTGCTGCTGCTTCTGCTGCTGCTGCTGCTTCTGCTGCTGCTGCTTCTGCTGCTGCTACTGCTGCTGCTGCTTCTGCTGCTGCTGCTGCTTCTGCTGCTTCTGCTTCTGCTGCTTCTGCTGCTGCTGCTGCTGCTTCTGCTTGCTGCTTCTGCTGCTGCTGCTGCTTATGCTTCTGCTGCTGCTTCTGCTGCTTCTGCTTCTGCTGCTTCTGCTGCTGTTTCTGCTGCTTCTGCTGCTGCTGCTTCTGCTGCTGCTTCTGCTGCTTCTGCTGCTGCTCTTCTGCTGCTTCTGCTGCTTCTGCTGCTGCTGTTTCTGCTGCTGCTTCTGCTGCTGCTGCTGCTTCTGCTGCTGCTGCTTCTGCTGCTGCTACTGCTTGCTGCTTCTGCTGCTGCTGCTTCTGCTGCTTCTGCTGCTGCTTCTGCTGCTGCTGCTGCTTCTGCTGCTTCTGCTGCTGCTTCTGCTGCTGCTGCTTCTGCTGCTGCTTCTGCTGCTTCTGCTGCTGCTGCTTCTGCTGCTGCTTCTGCTGCTGCGGCTTCTGCTGCTGCTGCTGCTTCTTCTGCTGCTGCTGCTGCTTCTGCTGCTGCTTCTGCTGCTGCTGCTGCTGCTTCTGCTGCTGCTTCTGCTGCTGCTACTGCTTGCTGCTTCTGCTGCTGCTGCTTCTGCTGCTTCTGCTGCTGCTGCTTCTGCTGCTGCTCTGCTGCTGCTTCTGCTGCTGCTGCTGCTGCTGCTGCTGCTGCTTCTGCTGCTGCTTGCTGCTGCTGCTTCTGCTGCTGCTGCTTCTGCTGCTTCTGCTGCTGCTACTGCTGCTTCTGCTGCTGCTGCTTCTGCTGCTGCTGCTTCTGCTGCTGCTTGCTGCTTCTGCTGCTGCTGCTTCTGCTGCTGCTTCTGCTGCTGCGGCTTCTGCTGCTGCTGCTGCTTCTTCTGCTGCTGCTGCTTCTGCTGCTGCTGCTTCTGCTGCTGCTGCTGCTGCTTCTGCTGCTGCTTCTGCTGCTGCTGCTTCTGCTGCTGCTGCTCTTCGAGAGGTGCGAATTGAATAGCGGCCCCACCAGGCGCGTGTCGCCCCAACTTTGCACGTCACTCGGCATATTTGCGTCACCGCGGTTCGCCCACGCTCGCATCTCCCGGAGGGGGAGATGTGTTATCCAAGAGGCACACACGGTTAGGCACCGTGCCTAGGGAACTACTCACTCACTCATTCACCCATTCACTCACTCATTCACCCACTCACTCATTCACTCACTCATTCATCCACTCACCCATTCACTCACTCACCCACCCACTCAGCCACTCACCAGCCACCCGCTCAGCCACTCAGCCACCCACTCACTCAGCCACTCACTCATTTATTCATCCACTCAGCCACTCACTCACTCAGCCACTCGCTCATTCACCCACTCACTCATTCACCCACTCACCCACCCACTCACTTATTCACCCACTCACTTACTCATTCACCCACTCACTCATTCACCCACTCACTCATTCACCCACTCACTCATTCACCCACGCAGCCACTCGCTCATTCACCACTCACTCACTCACTCACCCACCCACTCAGCCACTCACCCAGCCACCCACATACGCACTCATTCACCCACTCACCCACCCACTCACTCATTGACCCACTCACCTACCCACTCACTCATTCACCCACTCAGNCACTCACTCATTCACCCACTCACTCATTCACCCACTCACCCACCCACTCATTCACCCACTCAGCCACTCCATCACCCACTCACTCACTCATTCACCCACTCACTCATTCACCACTCACCCACCCACTCATTCACCCACTCAGCCACCCACTCACTCACTTATTCACCCACTCACTCATTCACCCACTCACCCACTCACTAATTCACCCACCCACTCACTCACTCATTCACCCATTCACTCATTCACCCACTCACCCACCCACTCACTCATTCACTCACCTACCCACTCACTCATTCAGCCACCACTCACTCATTCACTCACTCACTCATTCACCCACTCATTCACCCACTCACCCACTCACTCATTCACCCACTCACCCACTCACTCATCCACTCACCCACCGACTCACTCATTGACCCACTCACCTACCCACTCACTCATTCACCCACTCAGCAACTCACTCAGCCACTCACTCAGCCACCCACTCACCCATTCACCCACTCACTCATCCACTCACCCATTCACTCATTCACCACCCACCCACCAAGCCACTCACCCAGCCACCCACTCACGCACCCAGCCACCCACTCACGCACCCACCCACTCACCCACTCACTCACCCACCCACTCACTTACTCACCCTCCAGGGCCCTATTATCCTATAGGCCACAGTAGGAACTGTGCCTAGGGAACTACGAAACTAAAAGGGCCTGCTAAAAAAAAATTGACAGTGTTCTTTTGTTCGTATGATAAAAAATGATGTAACCAAGATATCTTCTTGAATAAATATATTTACATAGCAAGAACAGACAACCGTGTATATACCAAGAAGCAGAGTCATCTGAATAGTTTTTTTCACAAGGTGAGAGAAATTAACACCGGAGATGAACGTGTCGGAAATGTTGACATGGCAAAATTAGCAAAAACATCCCATAATAGTGTTTTTCACACAATTTTACTCTCAATGGAGAGTAGTGCGAGCCAATACAAAGCGACCTTGTTTTTCTATTTAAAGCTTTCGTGACTGCAGGGATTCATCTTCTTGGTTCTTTCGGTAAAGTCACGTAGAAGGTAAATAATAAAATAATAAAATTTAAACATTCTAAAAACTAAATTCTCACGACGTTTCGGCCACAACACAAGCAGCCGTCCTCAGGTGACTTTACCGAAAGAACCAAGACAAAGCGGCCTTGTTGTGTTACGCGTGAAACAAGCGGAGTGGTAGCAGCAGTAGTATTAACATGGGGCAGCAGTAGCAGCGGTAGCAGTAACATGGGGCAGCAGTAGAAACTGTTGGACGTCATCACGAAAGGCCGACGAGACGGCGGTGCCTCTGGCCTACAAGAACCTCAATCCGGTCCTCCTCCTGGGGTTGGTGGACCACGCGGACATTTCTCTTCGCGCGCTATGTGCCACTTCCTCCGCTTGCACAGAAACTCGTCACCGGTTGCTGTCCAAGGTAGAAGAACACCTCGTGATAGACGCATTCGCGTCGGGCGCACAGATCCTTCAACGTTATGAAAATCGATTGATTGACTTTTATATTCGTGTCCATTGTATACCCAGTGGTTTATACTGGTAGGAAGCTCTTGGTTACACCAGCCCACAGGGGATTATTGTGTCCGTCCGTCCGTCGTGCAGGGAGGGGCTGGGTGGGGAGGGAGGGTGGGGAGGGGCTGGTTGGGGAGGGTGGGGAGGGGCTGGGTGGGAGGGCTGGGTGGGAAGGGGAGGGTGGGGAGGGGCTGGGTGGGAAGGGTGGGGCTGGGTGGAGAGGGGAGGGTGGGGAGGGCTGGGTGGGGAGGGTGAGAAGGGCTGGGTGGGGAGGGGCGGGTGGGGAGGGTGGGGCTGGGTGGGGGTGGGAGGGTGGGGCTGGGTGGGGAGGGGCTGGTCACCCCGTGGTGCCCTTATAAAACTCAACATTTAACCTACTCACGCCGGCTTGTGCCCGCCCTCACAGTCGGGCATATTTGCGGAATACACCACGCCGCCGTTGGCCCTGGCCATTGACCGAGCAACCCGACGTTCCTACCAGCTCCCTCCGCAGGAATGTGTTAGACTGATTCCGTCATATCCTGGGTGGAGAAAAATTAACCCGTAAAAACAAAGTTTTTCACTATAAATCCTTTATATGCGTGGCGGCTAGAGTCTTCTCGTCCCCTGGCTTGAGATGGCTGCCACCTATGGGTCAGATGATTGCCTGCCACCATTAAGCAATTGGTAATTCAATATTATTATTTTTTCCTAAAAAGTGTACAAATTTGAAATAAATTTTCACCAAAATTAATTGTCACGCACAACGAGTCTGTGTGCAAAATGTCAGCTCGATTGGATCACGGGAAGTGGGTTAAAAAACGACCGAAAGATTTGCACGGTCGTAAGCGCGCAAGCAAGCAAGTGAACTTAATATAAAGGATTTAAGAAAACGCAGTTCCTACCACACTGCACCGGAGAGAATTCAGATTAAAGCAGTCGGGGCGATTGACGGTCCAGCACTCACTGATTCGCCCCAATCACTCTCACCGGCGGTCATTCGCCTACTTGACGCTGTTTTATCGCTACTATACCAGGGTTACGTAGGATGGAAATTATAAAATAATAAAAATATAATAAAAATTAAACACCACACTGCAGTTGATGTTGAGTGGGTGATTGTGGTTGTCTTTCCCGACAGACCTGTTCTTCACCTGAGGACGGCTGCTTGCGTTGTGGCCGAAACGTCGTGAGAATTAGATTTTAATATGTTTAATTTTTATTATTTTATTATTTCCCTTCTACGTGACTTTACCGAAAGAACCAAGAAGATGAATCCCTGCAGTCACGAAAGCTTTAAATCGAAATTTGATGGGTGGATGGTTGTGGGTGATGATGGGTGGGTGGTTGATGGGTGGGTTTAGCTAAACTAGCATAAACATTTAACTAAATTAATATCAAATTTTAACCAAATTTGAATGATTAGTTAAACTAAATTATCATAAAAATGTAACTATACCAGCATAAAATGTGAACCAAACAAGAATTAAAAATTTAACAAAATTAGCATAAACATTCAACAAAATAGAAATTAACCTAATTAGCATACAGATACAAAAAATTGCTTAACCAAATTAGCATAGGACAACCGTCGACCAATCGGCGCGCGCCATCGCCGGAGCCACGCCCAGATTTTGCCCCTCGACCAATCGGATCGCTGTACCACCCCCCCCCCCCTGGTGGGTGCGTTTAGCTAAACTAGCATTAACATTAAACGAAATTAATATAAATTTTAACTAAATTTGCATGATTAGTTAACTAAATTATCATGAAAATGTAACTATATCAGCATAAAATGTGAACCAAACTAGCATTAAAATTTAACAAAATTTGCATAAACATTCAACTAAATAGAAATTTACCAAATTAGCATACAGATACAAAAATTGCTTAACAAAATTAGCATAGGACAACCGTCGACCAATCGGCGCGCGCCATCGCCGGAGCCACGCCCAGATTTTGCCCTCGACCAATCGGATCGCAGTTACACCCCCCCTCCCCACCTTGGCACGCGTCGACCAATCACATCGCGGGATGAGAGCGGCCGTTACGATTTGAATTTCCGACGCTGAAACCGCTGCGCGCCGTGTGTTCGTGTTTTTCTTTTTTTCTTTATTATTTTAATCATTAAAGTTCGTGAGTGTCAAGGTAAGCTACGTTTACGTTTGCCTGTTGTTGTTGTTGTTGTTTTAAAGTATTTTCTCAGGAGAACCGTTGCTACGGCCGCTGTATGTTGTGAAAGTCCGGTGAGCCCTGAGGCCTAGACTCGACTAGCCGATTGCCCCGCGCTTTGTTAAATAACAACAAAAATGTTCGTGGCTTCGATCTTTAGACTTCAAGCTTTCGCGACTTGCATGCATTCATATTCTTGTGGGTCTTCGGTAAAGCCACGTCGATGGCTTCAAAGGAAATAACAAAACGAAAACCGCCCACGACGTCTCGATCTCGTAGTTGCCATCGAAACGCCGTCGGTTTTTTGTTGTTAATTTTTGTTATTTTTTTCTTTAAAACTATCTACGTGACTTTGCCGAAAGACCCAAAGAGAATATGTTGTGCCCCGTTCTGTTTACGCGACACAAACCTTTACCCATCGAACCGCGTCGAGTGTTCGGCGGGGTTGATGATGATGCCACAGTTATATTTATTTATTGACGCAATCTTAACATCCACCACCCACTCACCTCTCTCCAAACTAAAATAAAAACCTATACGCTACAGAAACGCAAGTTGCTGTAGCGTATAGTACAAATTGTACGACGCAATGAGGTGCACACACACACACGCAGTTGGTGGTGAAGTTATAGCCGGGTGGCTAAAGCGTGCGTTGTGTGTGTGTTGCTAAAGCACAGCAAGTTGGCACAGTAGGGGGGCACAGGTGGTGCATCAGCCGGTCATCTCGGTCATCTCAGTCATCTCGGTCATCTCAATCATCTCGGCCATCTCAGTCATCTCGGTCATCTCAATCATCTCGGTCATCTCAGTCATCTCGGTCATCTCAACCATCTCGGTCATCTCAGTCATCTCGGTCATCTCAATCATCTCGGTCATCTCAGTCATCTCGGTCATCTCAATCATCTCGGTCATCTCAGTCATCTCGGTCATCTCAGTCATCTCGGTCATCTCAATCATCTCGGTCATCTCAGTCATCTCTGTCTTCTCAATCATCTCGGTCATCTCAGTCATCTCGGTCACCTGAATCATCTCGGTCATCTCAGTAATCTCGGTCATCTCAATCATCTCGGTCATCTCGGTCATCTCGGTCATCTCAATCATCTCGGTCAGTCGACCCGTGGCACCTTAGTCTGCCCCGTGACCTCCTGCCAGCGGGCGTTCGACACTTCACGTGGTAGCCTCAAGGTGCACATGGCCTGGCACAAGCGTCGTGGTGACATCACCGCTACTTAGTGGCAAATGGCGGTTGTTGTTGTTGTTGTTTTTGGAGGTCGACGTGTCTGTAACGTTCACGTAGCCGCCGTGCTGTTGTGCCCGGTGTTAGTTACCATTGCAGCGACGCACCCTGCATTGACCAGCGTGGGGAAGTATGGTCACGCAACGTCCAGTGACCGACAGTGGATTCACCCGAGTTCGATTCCAGGCTGATGCTGATATCTGACCAAAGTGATATCCCGATAGGGTCCTGGGGACCCCCCCCCCTCCCTTGTCAACCACCTCTGACCAGCGTGGTGAAATATGGTCAAATACGCATTTCCCAATTTCCCATAAATACGCATTTCCCATAAATATGCTAAATTCCTCTTGATATGCAATTTCTTTTGTCAAGGCGCTCTTCTCCCCCCCTCCAACCCAGCTTAAATAGACGCTCCAAGCTTGGTGGTGTTTCATTCTTCACCTGAGGACGGCTGCTTGCGTTGTGGCCGAAACGTCGTGAGAATTATTTTATTATGTTTTATTTTTTATTATTTTATTACTTCCCTTCTACGTGACTTTACCGAAAGAACCGAGAAGATATGGTCAAATACTCTTTGGTTCTTTCGGTAAAGTGTGTTTTATTTTTCTACCTACGTGACTTTACCGAAAGAACCAAAGAGTATGGATTTCTGCGGTCACGAAAGCTTCACATCAAGATGATGGTCAAATAACTCCCCGTGTGTTTAATTTGTTAACGTGACAAGCCCTCACTAATTGGCTGTGTTGTATTTACACGTTCTAACACCCAAAACCTCTTAACGGATACTCGTAAAGTACACTGCATGCCATTCTGCCAGGTTGGATCTCGTACAGTTTCATTTATTGGGTATAGCGCTGTGAGCCATTCGGCTCTTGAATCGGGTGCAACCGCAACAAACAAAAACATGAACAAAAAATATCTTAAAGTGACTACGCGCAAACAGAAAATCCAAGAAAAAACAGCAAAGTCTTCCAGAAAAGGCACCGTGTTTCAACGCTGTCTGCAAAAATCCCAGTGGGATGCAAGTCAAACAACCATAAGACGATTTAGATTAAAGTGATCAGTCTAACTCTGTACAACAACAAACAAACGTGCCTTGCCACGTCTTGTCTTGCGGATTGGTAAAGTTTAGGCAAAGCCAAAGACCGCACTCAAGATATCGCAAAAGCGCGCCCGTTGTCAATGATAATTTGATGTACATACAGCATTGATTACCATCCCGCTGTTACAATTACACCGATTGCTTTACGTCACCAAAGACACAATTAGAATAATTTGACCCCCGGGGTCTGATCGCGTTAACTGTGGAGCGTAGGGGTAGGGGATCGAATGGGGGTCGAGAGGTCATTGCGCGTGGTGCAGTTGAGAATATTGAGCGATGGTTTAGGAAGGGGAGGATGATGGCACAACTTGTTTACACTATGATATCTCTTTTACCAGTGGCAAAATATAGGTTTTCACCCTTTTAAACTGGTACAAAACTGACACCTTTATTCAAGGCATCATGTTTGCAATAACCACAACACAAGTAGTCAAAAAAGCAAACAAAATGATGATAATAATATGCACTGTCCTTGAAGTTGATTGGTCCACACCCGAGACGGCTTTCTTTAGAGCCTAGTCCCCATTGGTGTTGGACCAGATGACACCAGAAGGCGTACAACTCAAACACAGTGCAATATCAGAGTATTGAGAGCTCGGGGTAAGCATTTACACTATGAGATCTCTTTACCAGTGGAAAAATATAGTAGTAGGTGTTTAAAAGGGTAAAAACCTACTACTCTGGTGGTGTTCTTCGAGTTGTGTTGTAGACCGTGTACAACTTTTGAGGATTGTGTAATGTAACGTTTGTTCCTTTTGTAACACTTTTTATTTAGTAAATTCTAACGAATGAACGTGGGGCGGGCTTGGAGTTTTGAGGGCCCGTGACAACCAACGTGCATTGGCGGCACACCAACCGCCCTTTAAATTCAGCAGTTCAAGGTGTTTTTATTATTCAGCAAGAGGGGGAATCATCTTTACCACCATCGCCGTGAGTTTAAGTGGGTACGGAAACCCATCAAGGGAATATGTAGGGAGGGGAATGGGGTTGAAGAGTATACACAACTTGAATTTTCCGTGATTTCAACAATTAATCGACGTGCACATCATT
This sequence comes from Lethenteron camtschaticum, assembly GCA_018977245.1. Lineage (NCBI taxonomy): Eukaryota > Metazoa > Chordata > Hyperoartia > Petromyzontiformes > Petromyzontidae > Lethenteron > Lethenteron camtschaticum. The sequence goes on from WFAB01002199.1 coordinate 32,143, forward strand.
AACAGTATCCTGATTGATGAGCAAAACAAAATCACAATTTAATCATCAATCCATTGTCATAAATGAGTCAAAAATATCAATAGTCATGCTCAAAACCACATTGCTATTATAAAAATCATTGAACCTCCATTCATGATGGCAATTTCAATATGGTCATTGTGATGCTCAAAATTAGAGTTATATTCTCAAAATCATGAACATTTATTAAAACAGTGTGCTTAAAATGCAAACTTACCAATTTCAACATGCACACAATCAATTTCTTGATTCTTATCGAAGTAAGTCCTATGTATCATGGTGTTTCATGCTCATGCTGTCAGANCGTGTGTTTTAAAGCCCCTTTTTACACACTTTTAATTAACTTGCCCTGTTTGTATATTATTTCTAATGTTGACGCTTTATTTCTTCGGATCTACGGAGCCTATTGAGCTGAACATTTGTACACTGACTCGTTGTATTCTCACTTGACAATTCCCGCTGATCCTGAGCCTTTTCGTGTTTTTTAAATCCTTATATTAAGTTCGCGTGCTTGCTTGCTTGCTTAGGACCGTGCAAATCTTTCGGTCGTTTTTTAACCCACTTCCCGTGATCCAATCGAGCTGACATTTTCCACACAGACTCGTTGTGCCAGACAATTATTGTTCGTGAAAAAAAATTCCCAAAATTTTACACTTTTTAGGCAAAAAAAATATTTTACATATATTCAAATAGAACGCATTCATGGCTTTGGCTGAACATCACAGTGCAAGAGCCCAGAGCGTAANCCCTCCACAGGCCGTGGTGGAGTAGCGCAGTTGTAGCGCCCTCGCTTCCCATGCCAAAGGTCGCGGGATCGATCCCCGCGTCCTCCATAGGCGAATATATTTTTAAATCCTTTATATTAAGTTCGCTTGCTTGCTTAGGACCGTGCAAATCTTTCGCTCGTTTTTAACCCACTTCCCGTGATCCAATCCAGCTGACATTTTCCACACAGACTCGTTGTGTGTGACAATTAATTTTCGTGAATTTTTTTTTCCAAAATTTTACACTGTTTAGGGAAAACTAATTAAATATTTAATTACCAATTGCTTAATACTGGCAGACAATCATCTGACCCATAGATTGCAGCCATCTCAAGCCAGAGGACGAGAGAACTCTAGCCGCCACGCATATAAAGGATTTAGAGTGAAAAACTTTGTTTTTACGGGTTTACTTGTTTTACTTTATTGCACCATTTCAAATATATATTAGAATTATCCAGACAAAAATCAACTGTTGTTAGTGTCTGGATTGAGATGTTAGAATTCATATGTACACATCCGAATAATTTTTTACAAGATTAACATAAACAAATACTAATGAAAAACATGTTTTTCAATGGACACACATTTTTATTTACACTCTAAAGTAGAAAATAAATTATTCTTTGGTTTTTTCGGTAAAGTCACGTATAAAAATAAAATAATAAATTAAATAATAGCATACGACGTTTCGATTGCAACACAAGCAATCATCATCAGGTATAATAAATAGCGACATAGAATATAACCAGAAAACTATAGACAGACATATAAGCAGACAGATATCACCAAGATAGATAGAGAGAGCAACCCAGGTGATATCTGTCTGCTTATATGTCTGTCTATAGTTTTCTGGTTATATTCTATGTCGCTATTTTATTATACCTGATGATGATTGCTTGTGTTGCAATCGAAACGTCGTATGCTATTATTTAATTTACTATTTTATTTTTATACGTGACTTTACCGAAAAAACCAAAGAATAATTCCTGCAGTCACGAAAGCTCCAAAATTAAGATTGAGAAAATAAATTATTTTGATCCCTGAATTAATAAAATGTGCTGAATACAAGTGGGTGGATCCAATCCACTTGCTCTCCTACATAGGGATATTTGACCGTTACAGGACCCTTAGGCAGAAAGAAAAAACCCACCAGGGCATATGAGAAGCTAAACGCAATCTCTACGCTGATGGATTCAATCCACTTGCTGTACTAACCACTCATGGTCCCCTTGTAGCCCCAGCCATTTTGGGAGTTTCACAAATCTCTCTGTGAACCACCCACCCTCGTGTGTCACCGCTGTCCTTGTGTCCAACATTACTCCTGTTCCTGTGGAAACATTAATTTTCGTTCCGTAGGATTTCGACGGTGATTTTCAATGAAGGTTTAAATACACGAATCCAAAAACCACAACCGTCACAATTCCTAAAGTATGTCTCATTGTGACGATAAAAAAATGTGCAATTGTATTATACAAATTCAAATATGTAATCAGTGTTTTAAATATATCCAAAGATGTGCAGCATCGCTTCTGCTTTGTGGCCGATTGCTTTGTGTTAAAGCGCATTTAACATTTTCACCGTGTGGTATGCGCGCATACCACACGGTGCCGTTCTTGGCTTCACATTTTTGCGGGTAATTCAAGGTTTGCATCTTTTTACCGCAGTTCTTTGTGACATACTCTCACTGCCAGTTGATTGGCAGGTCATGTGTGGTGGGGTAAAGTGTGAGTAACCCTCCTAAAAACCACCCCTTCCAAAACACGTTTGGTCGAACATGGAAGAGTAGACCAAACACCCTCTGGCTTTCGCCAGCGGTGGCAGCAGAAAGCGATTTCTCGGCCAAACTTTCGCCTTTTCTACAAGAGTGGCCGTCTTCTCATTCCGATTACAGCGGTTCCCCAGTTTACGAATTCCGTCGGATAACGACATTTCGATTCGCGATCTGCCTCTCATAGGGGTCCCTTCGTTTCTATGAACGATACATGTACAGGTAGTCCCCGAGTTACGACGGTCCGACTTACGATATATCGATCTTACGATGGCGATATCGATACGACAAAATTGTCGAATATTTTAATTTCGCGCGGCAGGCAAACGCAGCAGCGTACGAGGTACGATGCTGTACGATCGGGACGCTGCCGGGATTGTTTCCTGAAGAAACTTTCTATTAAATTGCAGTTCTGTATGTTGAACTTCTTTCGCACCGTACGTAGCCTTGTCGTGCTAATTGGAGGTGTGCGCCACTGTTGATAATGTGCTTTTGTACTCATTTTACCACTCAGCCTGAATGCAAAATTAATTATAACCGTGCGGTGAACACGGCAACAAACCGTGGCAAGACTCGTAACAGTTTTCGGACCTTTGTCAGTCCACCGCTGGAGGGTAACAGCACGGCAGCGGTGACACTTTACCACACTGCAGAGGTCGCAACCGGGTACCCGATACCCGTACCCTACCCGATACCCGGCTACCCGTACCCTGCCGGGTGCGACCTCTGCCGCACTGGTTAGCGACGGGTGGAGCTCTCCAGATCCCGGCTGGGCTCAGGGCTTTCTAAGCAGCCCTTCGTATGTTCACCTTGAAGCAAAGCAACCGAGCCAGCTTCTTGTGACTCCGCGGTCGTTTGTCCTTCAGGCAGAGGTCGCAACCGGGTACCCGATACCCGTACCCTACCCGATACCCCAGCTACCCGTACCCGCCGGGTACGGGTAGCCGTTTGCGACCCTGGTGCGGCCGGGTACGGGTACGGGTAGGCCGTGAGTCACTGGTGAGTAACCGTTTGTCACTCATTTCGGGTAGGGTACGGGTAGGGAATGGGTACCCGTACTCGGCCGGGTACGGGTACCCATTTGGGACCCTGGTGCGGCCGGGTACGGGCAAGGAATCAAAACCCGTTTGCGACCTCTGCCGCACTGGTTAGCGACGGGTGGAGCTCTCCAGATCCCGGCGGGGCTCAGGGCTTTCTAAGCAGCCCTTCGTACGTTCCCCTTGAAGCAAAGCAACCGAGCCAGCTCCTCCTGACTCCGCGGTCGTTTGTCCTTCAGGTCCGGCCGTCGCAGCCGCCGCCGGCGCTCGAAAAAGACCATGGCGGACGGGCCCGGCGAGGGCTCGAGCCACATGCGTGTCATCGTGCGCGTGAGGCCGCCCAACTCGCGCGAGAGGGACACCAACCACCGCCTCGTCGTGCAGGTGAGCGTCGCGTCTCTCCCCCGTGTGTGTCACACGAGTTAAGCAGGACCCAGCCTGGACACTACTGGGATTGTGATGACTGTAGGGAACCCACTGCCTCACTGTGCAGTGAGCGTCGCGTCTCTCCCCCCGTGTGTGTCACACAAGCTAAGCAGGGCCCAGCCTGGACACTACTGGGATTGTGATGATTGTAGGGAACCCACTGCCTCACTGTGCAGTGAGCGTCGCGTCTCTCCCCCGTGTGTCACTCGAGCTAAGCAGGGCCCAGCCTGGACACTACTGGGATTGTGATGATTGTAGGGAACCCACTGCCTCACTGTGCAGTGAGCGTCGCGTCTGTCCCCCCGTGTGTGTCACACGAGTCAAGCTGGACCCAGCCTGGACACTACTGGGATTGTGATGATTGTAGGGAACCCACTGCCTCACTGTGCAGTGAGCGTCGCGTCTCTCCCCCGTGTGTGTCACACGAGTCAAGCTGGACCCAGCCTGGACACTACTGGGATTGTGATGATTGTAGGGAACCCACTGCCTCACTGTGCAGTGAGCGTCGCGTCTCTCCCCCGTGTGTGTCACACGAGTCAAGCTGGACCCAGCCTGGACACTACTGGGATTGTGATGATTGTAGGGAACCACCGCCTCGTCGTGTAGGTGAGCGTCGATAAATAGCCAGGGTGTTATAGGGGCGAAGAGTAAATACAGTGATCCCTCGTTTATCGCGGTTAATGGGGACCGGAACCCCTCGCGATAGGTGAAAAGTAGGATTGGCCCCCTAGGAATTTCCGTATGTGTGTGTGTGGGTACCAGAATGTTTAAAATATGTATATTTATACTTTATATATATATTTTACTTAAATTTATTTAATTATAAAACCTCAATATTATACATTCACTCTCTCTCTTTCATACGATACGTATTATGGTGTTCTACACTCACCAATGACAGTAGTATCTTGAGACTTGACTCCAGTAATGATGACGACGATGACAATGACGATGACAATGACGACGATGACAGACTTGTGCAGTTCGATGAATGTGATGAATGATGATGATGATGATGGTGTTACTGCACAGGTATAATGAGGCCTTTAAATCAGTTCGAAAAATCCGCGATGCACTGAGGCCGCGAAACTTGAACCGTGAAGTGGCGAGGGATTACTGTATATATTTTTTTTATCATTAACGCAGCGCGGAGACCCGGCTGCGTCTGCACAAGGAGATAGCTGCTTTACGGTCGGCCGTGCGGCTCAGAGGTCAGAGCGCCGCTGAGATCGGCATGTCCCTGTTCTCGCACGCCCGTCATTAAACACAAGCCGGGTTCTCATCTGCAGCCGAGTTGAAGGTCTCTACCCGGTCGACGGCGATTGCAAACACAGCGAGCGAGAAACTTGACGCAATTTCGCGGAAACCTAATTGGTATAAACGGGCACGTCTTGGCCAAGTGTTGGCCGCCCCTCCGAACGCCTTTTTAAAATCCTTTATATTAAGTTCACTTGCGTGCTTGCTTGCGCGCTTACGACCGTGCAAATCTTTCGGTCGTTTTTTCACCCACTTCCCGTGATCTAATCGAGCTGACATTTTGTGCGTAATATTTTATTTTCGTGAAAATTTGTTTCCAAAATTTTACACTTTTTAGGAAAAAATAAATTATATTTAATTACCAATTGCTTAATGGTGGCAGGCAATCATCTGACCCATAGGTGGCAGCCATCTCAAGCCAGAGGACGAGAGGACTCTAGCCGCCACGCATATAAAGGATTTATAGTGAAAAACTTTGTTTTTACGGGTTAATTTTTTCTCCGCGCGCTTGAAAAGACAACCGCTGGGCGGGGGGCGAGGGTGAGATGGAGCGAGCGGGCCAGTCGGCGCACACTGCGCCGCGAAACCCCGGCAGCCCGAGTTCGATTGCCCGGTCGCGGCTAATGTCGGTGGCGAGTGATGCCTCTGAATCGATCCTGAGACTCCCTCGTCACCACCCCACCCCCCTCACCAACCTCCGCTGACCGGCGTGTGTTAGTAAGTCGAGGGCTGCCTGCGGTGATCCGCATTACATTTAGTATGCCGCTCGTAAGTAGAGGACTTGTTCGCATTGCCAAGCCGTATGGACGGCCGGGTGTTCGTAAGTTGAGGACCATCTGTCTCGACCCTGCATGGGTGATGTGTGCTGTCCGCAAGTCGAGGACTAACCAGTGAGGCGCAGGCGACCATGTGTTCGTAAGTTGATTACTGTATGCACCGGTTGGCGTGCAATGAATGGTGACATTGTTCGTAAGTTGATGACTATCTCCGTGAGGATAAAATTTACTCTTGTAGGACATTGTCCGCCATATACAGTGGCATCTACATCTACAGAACGTGAAGAACCAGTGGCATCTACATCTGCAGAACGTGAAGAACCAGTGGCATCTACATCTACAGAACGTGAAGAACCAGTGGCATCTACATCTGCAGAACGTGAAGAACCAGTGGCATCTACATCTACAGAACGTGAAGAACCAGTGGCATCTACATCTGCAGAACGTGAAGAACCAGTGGCATCTACATCTGCAGAACGTGAAGAACCAGTGACATCTACATCTACAGAACGTGAAGAACCAGTGACATCTACATCTACAGAACGTGAAGAACCAGTGGCATCTACATCTGCAGAACGTGAAGAACCAGTGACATCTACATCTGCAGAAGGTGAAGAACCAGTGGCATCTACATCTGCAGAACGTGAAGAACCAGTGGCATCTACATCTGCAGAACGTGAAGAACCAGTGGCATCTACATCTACAGAACGTGAAGAACCAGTGACATCTACATCTACAGAACGTGAAGAACCAGTGGCATCTACATCTACAGAACGTGAAGAACCAGTGGCATCTACATCTGCAGAACGTGAAGAACCAGTGGCATCTACATCTACAGAACGTGAAGAACCAGTGGCATCTACATCTACAGAACGTGAAGAACCAGTGGCATCTACATCTGCAGAACGTGAAGAACCAGTGGCATCTACATCTACAGAACGTGAAGAACCAGTGGCATCTACATCTGCAGAACGTGAAGAACCAGTGGCATCTACATCTGCAGAACGTGAAGAACCAGTGACATCTACATCTACAGAACGTGAAGAACCAGTGACATCTACATCTACAGAACGTGAAGAACCAGTGGCATCTACATCTGCAGAACGTGAAGAACCAGTGACATCTACATCTGCAGAAGGTGAAGAACCAGTGGCATCTACATCTGCAGAACGTGAAGAACCAGTGGCATCTACATCTGCAGAACGTGAAGAACCAGTGGCATCTACATCTACAGAACGTGAAGAACCAGTGACATCTACATCTACAGAACGTGAAGAACCAGTGGCATCTACATCTGCAGAACGTGAAGAACCAGTGACATCTACACTGCAGAAGGTGAAGAACCAGTGGCATCTACATCTGCAGAACGTGAAGAACCAGTGGCATCTACATCTGCAGAACGTGAAGAACCAGTGGCATCTACATCTACAGAACGTGAAGAACCAGTGACATCTACATCTACAGAACGTGAAGAACCAGTGGCATCTAATCTACAGAACGTGAAGAACCAGTGGCATCTACATCTGCAGAACGTGAAGAACCAGTGACATCTACATCTGCAGAAGGTGAAGAACCAGTGGCATCTACATCTGCAGAACGTGAAGAACCAGTGGCATCTACATCTGCAGAAGGTGAAGATCCAGTGGCATCGACATCTGTAAAACGTGAAGAACCAGTGGCATCTACATCTGCAGAATGTGAAGACCAGTGCATCTACATCTGCAGAACGTGAAGAACCAGTGGCACTACATCTGCAGAATGTGAAGACCCAGTGGCATCTACATCTAAGAACGTGAAGAACCAGAGCATCTGTAGAACATGAGAACCAGTGGCATCTACATCTGCAGAACGTGAAGAACCAGTGGCATCCACATCTGCAGAACATGAACAACCAGTGGCATCTACATCTACAGAACGTGAAGAACCAGTACATCTGCAGAACGGAAGAACCAGTGGCATCGACATCTGCAGAATGTGAAGAACCAGTGGCATCCACACTGCAACAGGAACCGGTGACATCTAATCTACAGGAGATAATACAACTTTAAACAATTCTCCGTATTTAGTGTCAGCCACCGTACAACACGTTTGGGATCACAGGAGGAGTAGAGTTGAACTTACGAACAAATCGACAGACCTCGGAACCTAGCTCGTTCGTAAGTAGAGAGGAGTCCCTGTATATTGGCGACATACCCACAACGAAGATTAAGAAATCGAGATCTTGTTCAGTGATTAATTCAACACCACAAAAAATTTAGATTTAAAGCTTCGTTACCAGAATTTCTTGGTTCTTTCGGTAAAGTTACGTAGAAGGGAAATAATAAAAATAAAACATAATAAAATAATTCTCACGACGTTTCGGCCACAACGCAAGCAGCCGTCCTCAGGTGAAGAACAGGTCTGTTTTGACTTTTCCGACAGACCTGTTCTTCCCTGAGGACGGCTGCTTGCGTTCGAAACATCGTGAGATTGTTTTATTATGTTTTATTTTATTACTTTATTATTTTCCTTCTACGTTTCACCGAAGACCAGAAGATGAACCGAAAGAAGCACCCAATCGGGAGTTGTCCAAGCGTTGCTTTTTTATTGTTTCCCTGAAANGGACGATTCTTGGCGCGAGGCCCTGGAAGAATTTCTTATTAGAGGGAGCAATATTGTGTTACAAAGGGCGTGGGCGTTGGAGAGAGCGATGACACGAGCCATTCCACTTGAAATATGACGCCAGCGGACGCGCGAGAGGAAAATAACCTCCGTTCTACTTCTTGGGATAGGCCGGTGAGTGGGGGATTTTGCCTTCGGGGTCATTAATCACCGTGGGGTTCGTAAGAAGCGCGTTCACAAATGTATTGCGTGGCGGGGCGCTTAGTCGTGCGCCGCCCGCTGTCATCGCGGGCCTTGGGACGTCACGTCGTGGCCGAAGATGGAAACTTGCAAATGAACGGGACGGATGCGTGGATTTTTCGGTTACGATTTTGACCGGTTCCTTACGGCCGTCGCGTGTAACGCGCACGTACCATGCTTGCCGTTGGTATCGCGTCCCGCGTGTGTTGTGGTCGTCACCGAGGTCTGTCAGTTGAAGCCCTTCCTTTTCGACGGCTGGTTCTACGACATGCCAGTTTTTTCAGGTAAAGTCACGTAGGTAAAAAATAAATAAAATAAAATAATAAAAATACGATTTAGGCACCGTCACGGTACGTCACAGCTTTGCTGTATCATACCGGGTCTGAGGATTTGTTAATATTTTAAAGAATTCGATTGCTTGTGTTCTAACACCGTTGTTTAAATGTTTAGGGCGAACCATTGGCTCTGGAGGCTCTAAGCATTACGTTACACATTAAGATGGGTTCTACTATACTACGATACACTACACTACTATACACTACACTACTATACACGACTATGCACTGCACTACTATACACTACACTACTATACACTACTATACACTACACTACTATACACTACTATACACTATACACTACACTACTATACACTACACTAAACACTACACTACTATACACCACTACTATACACTACACTACTATACACTACACTACTCTACACTACACTACTATACACTACACTATACACTACACTATACACTACACTACTATACACTACACTACTATACACTACACTATACACTACACATTGGGCTCTATGGAGGGCCGTCGTTAAGCGATGAGTCGTTAGCAGGGGTGCTCATCAACAGGGGTTCTACCGTACCATGTGATGACTGTCTGCACCGCTGCGGGACGCCCCATGAGACAGAGCCCTCTCGCGGGTTATTGGAGCCCTTCCTCGTGGCAAGTAAAAGCTAATAAGTAATATAAAAAAACCTTTTAATAAACACGCTTTAATGAAATGTGCCGTACGAGTAATGGTAGAACTCCACGACTCCAGGAAGTGGCCCCGAAGCTTGCCATAACGTAAGGGGTCGTGGCCAATTACAACCAACGTCAGTTGAGCGTGGACCAGAGGTCGAAAACGGGTTTTGATTCCTTACCCGGCCGCACCAGGGTCGCAAACGGGTACCCGTACCCGTACCCGGCTGGGTACGGGTAGCCGGGTATCGGGTAGGGTACGGGTATCGGGTACCCGATTGCGACCTCTGGCGTGGACAATTAGACCCAACCCGAAACATAACATATAAAAAAGAATGTTTGAAAAAAATATATATAACTTTTTAATGATAGAATGTAGTATTGTCATCAGTATGACATAAGTATACCAAGTTTGCAGTCGATAGCACATTGGGAAGTGGGTTAAAATTTAGTTACAAGATTGGAAGATACAACGACGACGACAACAACGACGACAGCAACAGACAGAGTGAGTTAATAAAGAGCGTGCAAAAACAGAATCATCTTCCGTCCGCGCGTGTCACGCCGCGAGACGGAGACATTGGCTGGGAAGTCTTGCGGAGCCGCTCAATCCCCGCCGCGTTGCCGTAGCAGAATGCAGAGAGCGTTTCTCTTCCCGGAAGAACCCTCCGAGCGTCACTTGAAATTCTCTCCGGGAATCGTTATTTAGACCTGGAAGAAGCCCCAGCAGCAGAGGTCGCAACCGGGTACCCGATACCCGTACCTTACCCGCTACCCGGCTACCCGTACCCGGCCGGGTACGGATACCCGTTTGCGACCCTAGTGCGGCCGGGTACGGGTAGGCCGTGAGTCACTGGTGAGTCACCGTTTGTCACTCATTTCCCAACGTCTTGTCTCTTCTCACAATTCAATTTCCTAGAATCAACCCACCCGCGCCTGCAACATGGCTTCATCCCAGAGGTCGCAATCGGGTACCCGATACCCGTTCTCTACCCGTACCCGGCCGGGTACGGGTAGGGTACGGCCGGGTACGGGTACCCGTTTCCGTCCCTGGTGCGACCGGGTACGGGTACGGGTAAGGAATCAAAACCCGTTTGCGACCTCTGCCCAGCAGATTCTGAAGTCCTTTGTCGCAGATGTCCAGTCGGTGCACGCGGTAAGAACGTCACAACAACAAGCAGTACAAAAGGCACGATAGGAGTGAGAAGTCCAAGAGGGGGTAAACAAGTCGCCCAAAAACAAATACAAACAAAACTGAACCACCCCCCCCCACCCCACCACCCTACCAGGCAATAAATTGTTTTTCAGGAGCGGCCTGGCCGCAAATGACCTGCGTGACGAAGTGGTCCCATCGTACGGACAGTTATAGCACCGAATTATCTAAGATAATCTTCACCGACGTTCACACCTTCCCCCACGCGCGCTCCGCTCTGAGATTCAGCTCGTAGGCATTCGCAGGCAATATTGTTGTTTGGTAATTTGATTAGTGTACGTGCGTGTGTTTTTTTTTTTCGTTGCCTAAAACCTCTAAATTCTACTGAATTGATATTAGATTTACATTGAAATGCCAGTTTTTGATTATCAGTTATGTTTTTTGTTTGAATTATGACTGCAGGTATTGTGGTCTATGCAAACATGACTCCTTGTAAAAAAGGTGTCAGTTTTGTTGCCAGATAAAAGGGTAAAAAAACAATTATCATATTTTTTCTTCTGGCAAATGAGGTACCATGATGTAAATGCTTACCCCGAGCTCTCATACTCTGATGGTGCATTGTCTTTGAGTTTCGATTTAAAGCTTTCGTGACTGCAGGGATTCATCTTCTTGGTTCTTTCGGTAAAGTCACGTGGAAGGAAAGTAATAAAATAATCAAAGAAAACATAATAAAATAATTCTCACGACGTTTCGGCCACAACGCAAGCAGCCGTCTTTATTATTTTATTACTTTCCTTCTACGTGCTGTAGATTCCTTCCCTCCACCACCCACTCTCCGCTCCCCCGAATTTATAATCTTGTTTTTTAGCACAGTTAGTTCCGAACGGGTCAGACCATCGACTAAGCTGCACTTGAGAACCCAGTTTTTTTTAATGACGGGCGAGCTCGAACAGGGACATGCCGATCTCAACGGCGCTGGATTAGCGGTGTTCTGACCTCTGAGCCGCCCGGCCGACCGTAAAAGTCGCTATCGCCTTGTGCAGACGCTGCCGGGTTTCTGCGTTGTCAATGGTTAGTCAGCGGACACGGTGGGTGATGCTTCATTGATAGTTTAACATTTAATTGGTGGGGGGGGCTTTGCGGTATGTGCGTTTCAAGCATGATACGTGGCTGCTGCTTGCAAAGACTCGTGGGTCGGGGGGTTAAGTTGGGACGAACCGCAGCTTGAAGAACTTTCGGGTGAATTTCGTGCGTCAAGTCCACCGCAGCACAATACAAATGGCAAGGAGGTTCGGGAAGCAAATATCGCAGTAGTTGCCGGTCACGATTCTGTTTCATTTCGTATCGTGAGAAATCGCCGTCGCCGTGGCAATCCTCGCCGGAAACGCGCGACGCGTTTGTTTTTCGTTCCGATCGCCGCTTCGGGGTTTCGACTGACGCCGGTCAACTTCTCCCCCCCCCCCCCCGATCTCGTGCCCTCCTCTTAGGTTTTTTCGGTAAAGTCACGTAGGTAAAAAATTAAATTAATAAAAGTAAAATAAAACAAACAAAAAATTCACGACGTTTCGGAAGCAACACCATCCTCCGTCTTCAGGTGGAACCGTCACATCCACGACAGCTGCATCAAGTAAATGTATCAAGTTAGTGTATCAAGTAAGTGTATCAAGTTAATGGATACAGCTGTCGTGGCTGTGACGGTTCCACCTGAAGACGGAGGCTTGTGTTGCTTCCGAAACGTCGTGAATTTTTAATTAGTTTTATTTTACTTTAATTAATTAAAAATTTTTACCTACGTGACTTTGCCGAAAAAACCTAAGAGTGAATCCTTGCAGTCACGAAAGCTTCAAATCTAGAACTCGTGCCCTCCGTTGCGCAGGTGGTGGACGACCAGATGCTGGTGCTGGACCCCAAGGAGCAGGCGGAGCCCAGCTTCCTACAGGGGCGGCAGCTGCGGCAGCGCAACATGCTGGCGCGGAAGCCCAAGGACCTGCGCTTTGTGTTTGACCGCGTGTTCGACGACACGGCGACGCAGGAGGAGGTGTTTGAGGGCTCCACGCGCTCGCTCGTCGAGGGCACGCTCAACGGCTTCAACTGCACGGGTAACCGGGCCACGCGGCGCTCCTGGTTTATAACAATACAGACTCGGTGTTAGTACGTGGCACTGCGTGTGTGTGTGTGGGGAGCGGTCTTTGTCTATGTCGGTGTGTAGGTCATGTGTGGGTCTATGTCAGGGGTGGGAACGTCCGGTCCGCGGGCCGTACAAGGCCCGCAAAATCATTTGGGTCTGGCCCTGCCAAGGCAACCACAGGCGGGACTCGAAATTCAATAAATCTAGGAGCAAACCTTGGAAACCAGTTGCGAGTAGCAACATCATCACACGCCACGCCAAAGAGAAGCAGTTCCAGCCCATCACATTAGGGGCGATTTGATTACATGTTTGACGAAATATAACGGGCAATTTTTAAGTTGATGATTTTGTACGGCCCGCGAATGATGTTATGAATATCCAAATGGCCCTTGGCAGATAAAAGGTTCCCCATTCCTGTCTATGTTCTAGAGCGGTAGGGTAGCGGTTAGCGCGCTTGCGCAATGGACCCAGCGACCCGAGTTCGATTTTCCGGTCCGACACCGGTGACGATTTTCTGGGCCTCCCCTAGATAGACTCGGCCTGAAATGAGTACCCGGTGCGGTGTGTAAACATCGCCACTGGGGAGACAAAGGCGGACGGGTGTGGTGCTGACCACCCACCCCCTCGTGTGCCGTTCCGGCCTTCATAGGTGCTTGCTGACGCACCTGCCCCAACAGTCTGTTACGGGATATACGGGGATCTTTGGCTTTTGTTTGTGCATCTATGCGTCCTTTGGGTCTGTTGGTCTATGTCAGTTATGGGTCTGTGTAAGTGTATGTTGAACTTCTTTCACACCGTACGCGTGAGTTTTATGTGTTGTGTGTAAGTCTCTGCGTCTGATGTTGCCCTGTGGGTCCGATGTGAATCTGTGTTTGGACCCTTGATCTGTGCCGGAAGCGAAAGAGCAGCATCACCGTTAGAATTTTGCCAGGTGCAACAGACAGCTCTCCCTGGTGGCTATTGCAGGTAGCAGTCACTCCCAAACGTCTACAAACTTCTTTCATATCTAATCCCATACCTACCATCAAAAGTCAACAATTGATGATCAAGGTCGGCCACATTCATTGAGCTCTGCTCTCTGTCTGTCATCTAAATAAAGTGTTGTTCGTAAGTATCCGGTCATTCACCAATTATGCCAAAACTTAGCAAGATTGTTTGTGTTAATTATGTTGATGTACCTTATGGATAATATCTCTCGTGAGACCACGAATATCCCTGCTGGATTTCGTTTTTTCTTGCCATGTTATCTGGCGGTCAAGGTCACCACATTTTGGTTGCGAAATAAATATTGGAAGTTAATGGCAATACAGGCACTCCTCTGGTTATGAACATTTGACTTGCCAACTTTCAGAGACACAAACAAACCTATCTCTGTGTCCCGTTGCCCGTTCGAACCGATAGTCGTAAGTTCAACCGCCGCGCAATAGATTGCTGTGGTGGCATCTACATCTGCAGAACGTGAACAACCAGTGTCATCTTCATCTACAGGAGATTGTACAACTTTTGAAGTCAAAAAGTCGTTACTGCGGCCTTGCACCCACTTTGGTTCTCAATCGATAAAAAAAACATGTAACGTTAATAACTAATAAAATAATAAAAATAAAACATAATAAAATAATTCTCACGACGTTTCGGCCACAACGCAAGCAGCGTCCTCAGGTGAAGAACAGGTCTGTCGGAAAGACTCTGTCGAGAAGAGAAGACAGAGTCTTCTCGACAGACCTGTTCTTCACCTGGGACGCTGCTTGCGTTGTGGCCGAAACGTCGTGAGAATAATTTTATTATGTTTTATTTTTATTATTTTATTATTTCCCTTCTACGTGTCTTTACCGAAAGAACCAAGAAGATGAATCCCTGCAGTCACGAAAGCTTTAATCGAAAGTTAACAACTAACATAGGGTTCGCTGAAACCAAGTAGTTGTACGTACGTGCCCGTGCTTAGTTTGTCCTTTCGACGATTTACCTTCGAAAAATATCTGGTCATGCCTCGCACCCCCGGAAAGGGCATCTCACGCGTACCCCCAGGGGTGAGGAACGTCCGGCTCGTGGGCCGTATAATGCCCGCAATGCGCCCCAGGTTAAGAACCACTGCCCCAGCGTCTCCCGGTTTTCACAACGACGACGGCAACAAGAATAACGATCATTGGAACCTCCTTTGGCAGAAGAAAAAATATGATAATTGTTTTTTTACCCTTATATCTGGCAACAAAACTAACACCTTTTTTTTACAAGGAGTCATGTTTGCATAGACCACAATACCTGCAGTTGTAATGCAAAAAAAAGCATAACTCTGATAATGTATGCACTGTCCTTGAAGTTTTGTTGCCAGATATAAGGGTAAAAAAACAATTATCTGGAACAACGATGCGCCCGTTGGCGCCGTGGCGGGCGCAACTCCAGAGGAGGAGACGGCCTTCGTGTTTATTTATCGTTGGCGGGGGTTTTGCGGCGACAGTGTTTGCCTACGGAGCGACGGGCTCGGGCAAGACTCACACGATGCTGGGAGCGCCGGGCAACCCGGGGGTGATGTTCCACACCATGGTGAGCCTCTACCGTCACATCAACGACATCCGGGACGAGAAGCGCTGCGATGTGGCGATCTCCTACCTTGAGGTGCGTTGTTGTGCCGTCGCGTGTCTTGTCGTCCGCCCGCTCGCTGTCTTGTCTCCCACGCGCCCTCGCTGCACGCCACCCCTCGGGATGCAATTCGAACGTTTATACGATGTGTGTTCACGCGCGCGTGCATAGCGGTCCCTCGGTTTACGATGCGATCAATTGGCGGTATTTAGATTGGCGATCCGCCTCCCGATGTTTCTGTCGATGATAAATGTTCGTCGGTTTAACACGTACTGGCGAAACGTCGTACTCAGATTGTGTACGTGTTGTGAATTTGCTGTGTTCAACACATCGGTGTGCCGTGCCGGTAACGAATTGGCATGTTCCGTTTACGTGATAAACCTTACTGGTTGGCTGTGTCGGGTGGTGGCGGGTTTAACGACACATTCATAGTGATAGGTTTTTACCCTTTCAACTGGTACAAAAACTGACACCTTTATATAAGGCATCATGTTTGCAATAACCACAACACAAGCAGTTAAAATGCAAACAAAAGGAAACAACTCTTCTACTTGGTTCTTTCGGTAAAGTCACGTAGAAGGGAAATAATAAAATAATAAAAATAAAACGTAATAAAATAATTTCACGACGTTTCGGCCACAACGCAAGCAGCCGTCCCCAGGTGAAGAACAGGTCTGTCGGGAAGACAGCTCTGATGATGATAATGATATGCACTGTCCTTGAAGTTGATTGGTCCACACCCGAGACAGCTTTTCTTAGAGCCTAGTCTCCATTGGTGTTGGACCAGATGACGCCAAAAGGCGTACAACTCAAAGACAGCGCACTATAGAGTTTCTTTTTGTTTGCTTTTGACTGCTTGTGTTGTGGTTATTGCGAACATGATGCCTTATATGAAGGTGTCAGTTTTTGTACAGTTAAAAGGGTAAAAACCTATTACTATATTTTGCCACTGGTAAAGGAGATGTCTCATAGTGACACATTCATATTTACGTGATTTAACCCCAAAAAAAACCCTGATTTATGGATTGATGTTCGATTAACGATCAAGTTTAACGATTTCACGTTGACCCGACAATTTTCGGCCAATAGGAGCGCTCCTAAGTGGACTTGGCAGCAGACCTCAACCAATCAGCGACCTGTCCCTTTGATGAGCGTTTTGAGAGCAACTGGCCTGCAAGCTTTTCTCATCCTAACGTAATAATGTTTATTTTCTGCTCTGTTTATTCACTGTTTATCCATGTTTCTATCAATATGAATGCTTGTTAGATGCTGTTATGTTTTTTGTGTGTTTTTTATTTGTTCACTCGATGAAATGGGTATAAATGAACATACAAATATCCTACTTTAAAAAGTTACCGTATTTACTGTAACGTACTGCATGCGGTGATGTAAATATGTGTAGCGTTTTAATTATTTAACTTGTGTGTAGTGTGGAAGGTTCCATTTGTAATATTTAACACTGAAATCAAGTTATACGTAGGATTTGTACGTAGTAAGTTGTATGTAGTAGAGTTTGTATGTTGTAAGTAAGTTGTATGTAGCGTATAATGTAACCTATTTAATATTTAACACTGATATCAAGGATAGCTACTTTTTTCTTCTGGGTTCTTTCGGTAAAGTCACGTAGAAGGGAAGTAATAAAATAATAGAAATAACACATAATAAAATAATTCTCACGACGTTTCGGCCACAACGCAAGCAGCCGTCTTCAGGTGAAGAATGAGACACTGCCAAGCTTGGAGCTTATATATAAGCTGGGTTGGAGGTGGAAGAAGAGCGCCTTGACAAAATAATTTGCATATCAAAGAGGAATTTAGCATATTTATGGAAAATGCGTAGGAGGTGGGCGGGGGGTTTTCAAAGTCATATTATGCCCGTGCATTATGCAGGATTAGCAGCATCAAAGGGAGGGGGTAGGGGCTAGCATTAACAGAGGGAGGGAATGTTAATAGTATGTAGAAGCAACGAAACATGTCAATGGGAGAGCGGTGAGAGGAGACCCGTAGCGGAGCAAATAATGCATTCCTTGTGGAGAACACAAGATAGCTACTTTGTTTTAGTAACGCTACACGGTGCCGATCGCCGGCCTGGGTTACAGCCTTTGGAACGGATTTGCTGGTTTTTGCCGGATCGGCCCGGGACTGCCGGATAATGTTGTAAGCAGCACGGATCATCGCGGAGTGCCGAATAATGACCGACTGTGCATAGCAATCATCGCCACCTCCCCCCCTCCTCCGCTGGGAAAACTTGGAATGACCCTTCTGAAAAAAATATAGTCACGGGACTCGGTGAGGCTTTCCTGGGTAAACAAGCGGAGTCGTAATAAGTAATGATTCATTATTTACTACGTCGTCATGAGGATGTGAGGTGTGAACAAAGTGTCTTGGGTGTTAATTGCGTGTGAATGTAATTAAAATGTAGCAATGTTGAATAATTTAATAACTTATTATGACCTAAATTGCAGGTAGGGTCTACGCGGACAAGTTAATTAAAAAACTCTATAAACTATTTTTTTTACTTTGCTGAGCTATGTAGGTTGCTCTTTTTTCAGAAGCTATCACAGATGGTGGCTAAAAGAAGTGGCTTGCCATCACGTGGCAATGTATCGCAGGCAAATACCCTTAAACGCATGCTTGTAAATGCGGAGTGAGAAACCTGGAGGACCTGGAGAAAAATCCACGTGACCACAGGCAGAACATGCAAACTCCAAATATACAGCAGGCATCAGAGTTGGGAACGAGTCCACGACCTCTTGCATACCGGGCGAGGTAGTTAACATCTCTTAGCCACCGTGGTGATGAGAGAGAGAGATACAGACGCAGATTCTAAATATACAGCAGGCGTCGTCAGGGTCAGGATCGAACCCACGACCTCCTGCGTACCAGGTGAGGTAGTTAACATCTCTTAGCCACCGTGGTGGTGATGATGAGAGATACAGACGCAGACTCTAAATATGCAGCAGGCGTCGTCAGGGGTCAGGATCGAACCCACGACCTCCTGCGTACCAGGTGAGGTAGTTAACATCTCTGAGCCACCGTGGTGGTGATGATGAGAGATACAGACGCAGACTCTAAATATGCAGCAGGCGTCGTCAGGGTCAGGATCGAACCCACGACCTCCTGCGTACCAGGTGAGGTAGTTAACATCTCTTAGCCACCGTGGTGGTGATGATGAGAGATACAGACGCAGACTCTAAATATGCAGCAGGCGTCGTCAGGGTCAGGATCGAACCCACGACCTCCTGCATACCAGGCGAGGTAGTTAACATCTCTTAGCCACTGTGGTGATGAGAGAGAGAGAGGGCCACTGGGTCCAAATATACAGCAGGCGTCATCAGGGCAGGATCGAACCCACGACCTCCTGCATACCAGGCGAGGTAGTCTACATCTCTTAGCCACCGTGGTGATGAGAGAGAGAGGGTCGCAGACTCTAAATATACAGCAGCCCCATCAGGGTCGAGATGGAACCCACGACCTGCGTACCAGGCGAGGTAGTCAACATCTCTTAGCCACCGTGGTGAAGATGAGAGAGAGAGGGTCGCGGACTCCAAATATACAGCATGTCATCAGGGTCGAGATCAAACCCACGACCTGCGTACCAGGCGAGGTAGTTAACATCTCCTAGCCACCGTGGTGATGAGAGAGAGAGGGTCGCAAACTCCAAATATACAGCAGGCATCTTCAGATTCGAGATGGAACCCACGACCTCTTGCGTACCAGGCGAGGTAGTCGACATCTACCCCATGCGACCGTTGAGCGACGGTGCCGCGGCCGTTGTGACCGACGTACGTTTCCCCCCCCGTCCCCCTCCCCCACCTCTCCCTCACCAGGTCTACAACGAGCAGATCCGAGACCTGCTGATGCCGTCGGGACCCTGGCCGTGCACGAGGACCCCAGAAGGGCGTGACCGTCAAGAACCTCACGCTGCACCAGGTAACGAACCACAGACCCCGTGGCCACTAACCGGT
>WFAB01002200.1:14354-46854 GCA_018977245.1 Lethenteron camtschaticum
GTCAGGGTGGTGNTGTGGGTGGTGGTGAGTNGGTGTGTGGTGATGTGGTGNGTGGTNGGTCAGGGTAGGGTGNNTNGGTAGGGTGATGTGGGTGGTNGGTGGCTNNGTNTNTTTGGTNCATGTTGAGGAGTGTGNNGTTGGACTGNTAGTGACTGAGNTAGTANTGACTGAGCTAGTTNGTAGTACGAGGCTGGAGACTGNGGAGNCTAGTTAGCCTTGCTGAGTACGTGACNCAGATTAGCGACTAGCTTAGTAGCCTGACNGAGNTAGTAGTGTGACTAGTAGGGACTAGTTAGCTGAGGAGAGNTGTNCCNTNGNANGCTNCACTGGCTGAGNTNGAGGCTGAGGACTCANGCTGGTAACNTNGAGTGGGGCGCCNCAACAGACGCACTCACTAAAACCGACCGCGCTGGCACGCACACACACACAGACACACACACAGNCACGTACACAGTNACACACACACACACACNCACACACACACAGTCNCACACACACACACACACACACACACNCACACACACACACACACACCACCACAGACACACACACACACAGACACACACACAGACACACACACACACACACACACGTACACACACACANTCACACACACACACACACACACACACAGACACACACACACAGACACATCACACACACACNNACACACNCACACACACACAGACACACACACANCCACACACATGTCACCATATACNTTACNNCACACACACACGCACNATACACACACACNGTAACACACACACACAGAGCCACACAATGTCACGCTTGGTACTCACAAATANGCTTGGTGACTTGTCACAAACGCNTGGTGACNTCACAAAGCCGCTTTGAAGATTGGCGGTGATTGTTTGTAGTGTNTGTGTGNCTGTGTGTGTGTCTGTGTGTGTCTGTGTGTGTGTGTCTGTGTGCTGTGTGTGTGTGTGTGTGTGNCTGNATGTATGTCTGTGTGTGTGTGTCTGTGTGTGTGCTGTGTGTGTGTGAGNGTGTCTGTGTGTGTGAGTGTCTGTGTGTGTGTCNGTGTGTGTGTGTGTGTCTGTGTGTGTGTCTGTGTGTGTGTGTGTGTATGTGTCTGTGTGTATAGTACTTGCCCCTTAATGNTGAGGCTCCGGGGCAGCGTTTGTCTTGTGTGAAACCGGCGGCACGACCGNAACGGAAGTGGCTTCGCGGGCGCTNAGAGNGGAGACAAAACAGCTCAGGAGCCCGGGAGGGAGGGGCAACACGCACANACAACAACAAGCATTGCTAAGTGGCGGTGACGTCACCACGACTGTGCCAGGCCAAGTGCACCTTGAAGCGCTGGCAGGAGGTCACGGGCAGACCCAGGTGCCACGGGTCGACTGACCGAGATGACCGAGATGACTGGCTGATGCACCACCTGTGCCCCTACTGTGCCAACTTGCTGTGCTTTAGCCACCGGCGCTCCGCTCGTTGTTGTGAGCGTCGCTCCTCCGCCTCCGTTGTTGTTGGAGGGCGACTGCCTCCAACTGCCCAGTAGCGTCCTTCACGAGCCTCCTCCACTGAGGCCGATCTTGACACGCTGGTACCGGTCATCGCAAGTCCACTCAGCTCCACGTCCTCCTGTACCACATCACTCCATCTCTTCTCTAGCCGTGCCGCGCCGTTTAGCCCCTCGATCCGGCCGAACAAAAGCTGTTTAGGCATGCGGTGGCTGGGCATGCGGGCTACATGACCAGCCAACGCAGCCTTGCCTGCCGGAGGAGCTCACCGATGGGACTTTGCCCAGATCTTTCAAGGATTTGTGAGCTCCTCACACAATCCAGCCTGGTTAAACCAGGATGGATCGTAGGCAGGCCAGCCTAAATGTTTCTCACCGGCGAAGATGCTCCATTAGGGGGTCCACGTTTCGCAAGCAGAGAAGGGAGGAATGACTGTGGCCGAGAAGACTTGAAGCTTCGTGCTGAGCGACAGACCAGTAGCTTCCACACAGCAGCACGTGAAAAGACATTGCCGCTCAGCTGATTCGGAGCGAGACCTCTGCTGTTAAACTGGAGCCGGTCATAAGCACACTGCCCATGGGAAACTCTCCACTCTCTCCACAACTGCCCCANCACCATTGGGANTTGTGGGGGTGGAGGTCCGATGGTACAAAATACCCAGGCAGGTGCNTATTTGGTGGGGCTGATGGTAAGGCCCCACNTCTTAGTGGCACGCACAAGACACACACACAGACACAACTGACACACACGTGACACACACACACAGACNCNCNACACACACACACACGTGACACACACTCACACACACACAGTGGAACACNCACACACAGTGGAACACACTAGACACACACACAGTGNCACACACACACAGACACACTGACACACACAGTGACACACTGACACACGACACATACACTCTGACATCTGACACACTGACACAGTGACACACTGACACAGTGACACACTGACACACNGACACACTGACACAGTGACATCTGACATCTGACACAACACAGTGACACAGTGACACTAGTGACACACTGACACACACAGTGACACACTGACATCTGACACACACAGTGACACTGACACAGTGACACACAGGACACACTGACACAGTGACACACTGACAGACACAGTGAACNGACCAGAGAGCCACTAAACGCCGCCAGGAGCTCCTTCGCCGGCTGAACGTTCAGCGATCAGTCCACGGGCTTGCGACTTCGATACAGCCGCTGATGCTCTGCTTGCTGNTGAGCTGCTGCTGCTGATGATGCTGCTGTGCTGCTGATGCTGCTGCTGATGANGCTGCTGCTGCTGCTGAGCTGNTGCTGCTGCCTGCGATGATGCTGGANGCNGTGATGCTGATGAGCGCTGCTGATGAGCTGCTGCTGCTGCTGAGTTGTGCTGCTGATTGCTGATGAGTTGCTGCGAGCTGCTGATGATGANGAGATGTCCTGGCAAAGCACCGTGCAGCCATCGTCAAGCACTCATCATCAGCGCGGCGCTCCTCCTGGAGATCACACACAGATAAAGATCCCCAGGTAGCCTCTGGCAGGCTGTAGGGGCAAGTGCTGCTAGTAGCAGCACCTACACACACACAGACAAATATCCCCCAGGTAGCCTCTGGCAGGCTGTAGGGGCAAGTGCTGTTAGTAGCGAGTAGCACACAGACAAAGATCCCCCAGGTAGCCTCTAGCAGGCTGTAGGGCAAGTGCTGTNAAGAGACAAAGATCCCCCAGGTAGCCTCAGCAGGCTGTAGGGCAAGTGCTGTTAGGTAGCAGCACCTACACACAGACAAATATCCCCCAGGTAGCCTCTAGCAGGCTGTAGGGGCAAGTGCTGTCAGTGGCGAGTAGTCAGCACCTACACACACACAAAAACCCCCCAGGTAGCCTCTAGCAGGGCTGTAGGGGCAAGTGCTGCATACACCACTCTACACTCACTCTAACACTCACTCNAACCACTCTTACGCTCACCACGCACACTCACTCACACACTACACACTCACTCACTCTCTCACTCACTCTACACACTCACACTCTCTCACTCACACTCACTCACTCACACTCACTCACACACTCACTCTTACACCACCACTCACACTCACTCACACACACACTCACACACTCACTCACTCTCACACTCACTCACTCACTCTCCACTCACTCACACTCTCCCACTCACTACACACTCACTCTCACACACACTCCACTCACTCACTCTTACACTCACTCACTCACTCTTACACACACTCACTCACACACTCACNCACTCTTACACTCACTCACTCTCTCACTCACTCGTGACACTCACTCACTCACTCTCCCACTCACTCACACACTCACTCTTACACTCACTCACTCACACTCACTCTTACACACACTCACTCACACACTCACTCACTCACTCTCACACTCACTCACACACTCACACACTCACACTCACTCACTCACACTCACTCACTCTCACACTCACTCACTCTCACACTCACTCACACACTCACACACTCACTCACTATCACTCACTCTCACACTCACTCACACACTCACACACTCACTCACTATCTCACTCACTCTCACACTCACTCACACACTCACTCTTACACTCACTCACTCACACTCACTCTTACATACACTCACTCACACACTCACTCACTCTACACCCACTCACACTCACTCTTACACACACTCACTCTCACACTCACCACTCTTACACATCTCTCACACTCACTCTCACTCTCTCACACTCACTCTCACACCACTCACTCACTCTCACACTCACTCACACAATCACTCTTACATCACTCACACTCACCACACACTCATCACTCTTACACTCACTCACACTCACTCACACTCACTCACACTCACTCACTCTTACACACATCTCTCACACTCACTCTCACACTCACTCACCACTCATTCACTCTTACACTCACTCACACTCACTCACACCACTCACTTCACACTCACTCACACACTCATTCACTCTTACACTCACTCACACTCACTCACACTCACACACTCATTCACTCTTACACACACTCTCTCACACTCACTCTCACACTCACTCACACAATCACTCTTACACTCACTCTACCTCTCATCTTCTTGGTTCTTTCGGTAAAGTCACGTAGAAGGGAAGTAATAAAATAATAAAAATAAAACATAATAAACAATTCTCACACAGTGAGAATTGTTTTATTATTATGTTTATATTATTATGTTTTATTTCAACGTGACTTTACCGAAAGAACCAATAAGATGAATCCCTGCAGTCACGAAAGTTTTAAATCGAAATTCTACCTCTCATGTTAGAAGCACGTGTCTTGTTACTGCTGCTGCTGATGCTGCTGATGCTGCTGCTGATGCTGCTGATGCTGCTGCTGCTGATGCTGCTGCTGCTGATGCTGCTGCTGATGATGATGTTGCTGTTGCTGCTGCTGATGCTGCTGAGTTCTTGAGTGAACTCCACGGTGTAAGTCGAAGCAAACTGGGACTTGTAAAGACCCGCGAGTATTTATACCCAGAAGATTCGGGTCCCACCTCACACACTCGCAGCGCGACATCGCCACCACCCACCACCCACACGGCGCTCACTGGGTGCCGGCGAGGGAAAACCACCAGCACCTCCACCCCACAGCACTCGGCAGCATCATCAGCAGCATCATCAGCAGCAGCAGCAGCGTGACGCGGAGGAGGAGGTAGGGGGGGGGATCTGAGAGACTCCGCGCGCTGGGAATTTACACTCGATCACATCGCACTCCGAAACTCTCTCTGTGTGTGTGTCAGTGTGTGTCAGTGTGTGTGTGTCAGTGTGTGTGTGTCNGTGTGTGTGTGTCAGTGTGTGTCAGTGTTGTAGTGTGTGTGTGTCTGTGTGTGTGCTGTGTGTGTGTCTGTGTGTGTGCAGTGTGTGTGTGTAGTGTGTGTGTGTCACTGTGTGTGTGTGTGTGTCAGCGTGTGCGTCAGTGTGTGTGTCAGTGTTTGTGTCTGTGTGTGTCTGTGTGTGTCTGTGTGTGTGTCTGTGTGTGTCTGTCTGTGTGTGTCTGTCTGTGTGTCTGTGTTAGTGTGTGAGTGTGTGTCTGTGTGTGTGTGAGTGTGTGTCTGTCTGTCTGTGTGTGTCTGTGTTAGTGTGTGTGAGTCTGTGTGAGTGTGTGTCTGTGTGTCTGTGTCTTCGCCAGTTGGAAACATTTAGGCTGACCTGCCTACGATCCGCCCTGGGTTTAACCTGCAGGCTGGATTGTGTGAGGAGCTCACAAATCCTTGAAAGATCTGGGCCAAGTCCCATCGGTGAGCTCCTCCGGCAGGCAAGGCTGCGTTGGCTGGGTCATGTAGCCCGCATGCCCAGCCACCGCATGCCTAAACAGCTTTCGTTCGGCCGGATCGAGGGGGCTAAACGGGCGCGGCACGGGCTAGAGAAGAGATGGAGTGATGTGGTACAGGAGGACGTGGAGCTGAGTGGACTTGCCGATGACTGGTACCAGCGGTGTCAAGATCGGCCTCAGTGGAGGAGGCTCGTGAAGGACGCTACTGGGCAGTTGGAGGCAGTCGCCCTCCAACAATAACGGAGGGTGGAGCAGCGACGCTCACAACAACGAGCGGAACGCCGGGTGGCTAAAGCACAGCAAGTTGGCACAGTAGGGGCACAGGTGGTGCATCAGCCAGTCATCTCAGTCAGTCGACCCGTGGCACCTGCTGGGTCTGCCCCGTGACCTCCTGCCAGCAGGCGTTCGACACTTCACGTGGCCTCAAGGTGCACATGGCCTGGCACAAGCGTCGTGGTGAATGGCGGTTGTTGTTGTGTCTGTGTGTGTCTGTGAGTGTGTCTCTGTGTGTGTGTCTGTGTGTGTCTGTATGTGTGACTGTGAGTCTATGGGTCTCTGTGTGAGTCTATGGGTCTCTCTGAGTCTATGGGTCTCTGTGTGAGTCTATGGGTCTCTGTGTGAGTCTATGGGTCTCTGTGTGAGTCTATGGGTCTCTGTGTGAGTCTATGGATCTCTGTGTGAGTCTAAGGGTCTCTGTGTGAGTCTATGGGTCTCTGTGTGAGTCTATGGGTCTCTGTGTGTGTCTATGGTTACCCACCCCGTGTGTGAGTCTATGGGTATCTGTGTGAGTCTATGGGTCTCTGTGTGAGTCAATGGGTCTCTGTGTGAGTTTATGGGTCTCTGTGTGAGTTTATGGGACAAGCATCTCTGTGTGAGTCTATGGGTCTCTGTGTGAGTCTATGGGTCTCTGTGTGAGTCTATGGGTCTCTATGTGAGTCTATGGGTCTCTATGTGTCTATGGGTCTCTGTGTGAGTCTATGGGTCTCTGTGTGAGTCTATGGGTCTCTGTGTGAGTCTAGGTCTCTCTGAGTCTATGGGTCTCTGTGAGTCTAGGTCTCTCTGAGTCTATGGGTCTCTGTGAGTCTATGGGTCTCTGTGTGAGTCTATGGGTCTCTGTGTGAGTCTATGGGTCTCTGTGTGAGTCTATGGGTCTCTCTGAGTCTATGGGTCTCTGTGTGAGTCTATGGGTCTCTGTGTGAGTCTATGGGTCTCTGTGTGAGTCTATGGTCTCTGTGTGAGTCTATAGGTCTCTATGTGTCTATGGGTCTCTGTGTGAGTCTATGGGTCTCTGTGAGTCTATGGGTCTCTGTGTGAGTCTATGGGTCTCTGTGTGAGTCTATGGGTCTCTGTGTGAGTCTATGGGTCTCTGTGTGAGTCTATGGTCTCTGTGTGAGTCTATGGTCTCTGCTGTGGTCTATGGTCTCTGTGTGAGTCTATGGGTCTCTGGTGAGTCTATGGGTCTCTGTGTGAGTCTATGGGTCTCTGTGTGAGTCTATGGGTCTCTGTGTGATTCTATGAGGCTGAGGTTCAATGACGTCACAGTTCCTCGCTAAGAACCGGGGCGGGGGGGAGGGGATTCTGGGGGGAAGGGGGCGGGGGAGGAAGTGGGGGAGGGGGCGGGGGGATATTCCAGGGGGGAGGGGCGAGTGGTTTCCCCGCGATTTTCCCACAGGGGAGTGGGGGAGTGGGGGGAGTGGGGGAGTGGGGGAGAGTGGGGGGGATCTGTGTCTGTGTGTATGGTCGCTGCTACTCGCTACTGACAGCACTTGCCCCTACAGCCTGCTAGAGGCTACCTGGGGATCTTTGTGCGTGTGTAGGTGCTACTCGCTACTAACAGCACTTGCCCNACAGCCTGCTAGAGGCTACCTGGGGATCTTTGTCTGTGTATAGGTGCTGCTACTAACAGCACTTGCCCACAGCCTGCTAGAGGCTACCTGGGGATCTTTGTCTGTGTATAGGTGCTGCTACTAAGCACTTGCCCTACAGCCTGCTAGAGGCTACCTGGGGGATCTTTGGCTGTATCTGGTGTTACTTACTAACAGCACTTGNCCCTACAGCCTGCTAGAGGCTACCTGGGGATCTTTGTCTGTGTGTAGGTGCTCAGCACTTGCCCTACAGCCTGCTAGAGGCTACCTGGGGATCTTTGTCTGTGTGTAGGTGCTGCTACTAACAGCACTTGCCCTACAGCCTGCTGAGGCTACCTGGGGATCTTTGTCTTGTGTAGGTGCTACTAACAGCACTTGCCCTACAGCCTGCTAGAGGCTACTGGGGATCTTTGTCTGTGTGTAGGTGCTGCTACCACTAACAGCACTTGCCCTACAGCCTGCTAGAGGCTACCTGGGGATCTTTGTCTGTGTGTAGGTGCTGCTGACAGCACTTGCCCTACAGCCTGCTAGAGGCTACCTGGGGATCTGTCTGTGTGTAGGTGCTGCTACTCGCTACTANCAGCACTTGCCCTACAGCCTGCTAGAGGCTACCTGGGGATCTTTGTCNGTGTGTAGGTGCTGCTACTCGCTACTACAGCACTTGCCCCTACAGCCTGCTAGAGGCTACCTGGGGATCTTTGNCTCTGTGTAGGTGCTGCTACTCGCTACTAGCAGCACTTGCCCCTACAGCCTGCTAGAGGCTACTGGGGATCTTTGTCTGTGTGTGTAGGTGCTACTCGCTACTAGCAGCACTTGCCCTACAGCCTGCTAGAGGCTACTGGGGGATCTTTGTCTGTGTGTGTAGGTGCTGCTACTCGCTACTAGCAGCACTTGCCCCTAC
This sequence comes from Lethenteron camtschaticum, assembly GCA_018977245.1. NCBI lineage: Eukaryota > Metazoa > Chordata > Hyperoartia > Petromyzontiformes > Petromyzontidae > Lethenteron > Lethenteron camtschaticum. Next base: position 22,932 of record WFAB01002200.1, read on the forward strand.
AGCCTGTGATGTTGGTTGGTGATGATGTGATGATAGTGGTAGTGATGATGATAGTGGTGATGATGATGGTGTTGATGATGATGGTGGTGGTAGTGATGGTGATGATAGTGGTGATGATGATGGTGGTGATGATGATGTGGTGGTAGTGAGTGGTGATGATAGTGGTGATGATGATGGTGTTGATGATGATGGTGGTGGTGGTGATGATAGTGGTGATGATGATGGTGGTGATGATGATGGTGGTGGTAGTTGATGATGGTGATGATGATAGTGGTAGTGATGATGATGACTGGTGGTGATGATGGTGNTGGTAGTGATGATGATAGTGGTGATGATGATGGTGTTGATGATGATGGTGGTGATGGTTGATGATGGTGATGATGGGAATTCCTAACGACTTCCTGTGACTCAGAGCGCTGCTGGCGCCGGGCGGGCAGCAACAATGAGCACGACGCGTTCTCGTTCTCAAGAAGCCGGTCGCCTTTCTGGAGCGAGAGCCGCTCAGATTTATCGTAAAGAGACGCGGGGAGAGGTGGGGGGAGGTGGGGGAAGGTGGGGGGGAGGTGAGGTGGGGGTGAGGTGGGGGGAGGTGGGGGAGGTGGGGGGGAAGTGGGGGGAGGTGGGGGAGGTGGGGGGAGTGGGGGAGGTGGGGAGAGGTGGGGGGAGAGGTGAGAGTGGGTGGGTGGATGAGAGTGAGTAGGTGGATGTGGGTGAGTGAGTGTGTGTGAGAGTGAGTGAGTGGGTGGGTGAGAGTGAGTGTGAGAGTGGGTGAGTGTGAGAGTGAGTGAGTGAGTGTGTGTGAGAGTGAGTGAGTGTGTGTGAGAGTGAGTGAGTGGGTGGGTGAGAGTGAGTGAGTGAGTGGGTGAGTGGGTGTGGGTGGATGAGAGTGAGTGAGTGGGTGGGTGAGAGTGAGTACGGGACACACCACACACAGCACACACACTCACCACACTCACTCACCACACTCAACACACACTCACCACACTCACCACCCACACCACACTCACCACACACACTCACGCACTCACTCACACATCACACACTCACCACACTCACTCACCACACACACTCACCACACTCACTCACCACACACACCACACACACACTCACCACACTCATCACATACTCACTCACCACACACTCACCACTCTCACTCACCACACACACACACCACACATACTACACACACTCACTCACCACACACACACACACCACACACTCACTCACCACACTCACTCACACACTCACTCATCACACACACTCACCACACACACTCACCTCACTCACACATACACTCACCACACTCACATACACACACACCACACACACTCACCACACACCACACACCACACTCACCACACACACTCACTCAGCACTCACTCACNCCACACACACACACTCACCACACTCACTCACCACACACACTCACCACACTCACTCACNACACACACACACACTCACACACACACTCACCACACTCACTCACATACTCACTCACCACACACTCACCACTCTCACTCACCACACACACACAACACACACTCACTCACCACACTCACTCACCACACTCACTCATCACACACACACACCACACACACTACACACACTCACTCACCACACTCACTCACCACACTCACTCATCACACACACTCACCACACACACTCACCACTCACCACATACACTCACCACACTCACCACACACACTCACCACACACACTCACACTCACCACCCACACCACACTCACCACACACACTCACGCACTCACTCACCACACACACACTCACCACACTCACTCACCACACACACTCACCACACTCACTCACCACACACACACACCACCACACACTCACCACACTCACTCACATACTCACTCACCACACACTCACCACTCTCACTCACCACACACACACAACACACACTCACTCACACACTCACTCACACACTCACTCATCACACACACTCACCACACACACTCACCACTCACCACATACACTCACCACACTCACCACACACACTCACCACACACTCACCACTCACTCACCACACACACACACACCACACACACACCACACACACCACACTCACCACACACTCACCACACACACTCACTCACCACACTCACCACACTCACCACACACACTCACCACACTCACTCACCACAGACACTCACCACACACGCAGTAGATAAATAACACGAGACTCAGTGACAGGAGGATGTTACCGAGTTGTATTGGACGCATTGTGAGCGAGTGTGTGGGTCAAAGTTTGAGTTATCAAGTGAGCACAACAAAGACAAAGATGCCCCCTATAGCCTGAGCAGACTGTAGGGGCAAGTGCTATTTGCGAGTTGCGCCTATGAACAAACACACGCACACAACACACACAGGCGCACACACACACAGGTGCACGGACACACACACACAACACACACTCACACACAGGCACACACACACAGGCGCACACACAAACAGACGCACACACACACACAGGCGCAGACACACACAGGCGCGCACACACACACAGAGGGGCACACACAGACACAGGTGCACACACACACATAGACGCAAACACACACAGGCGCGCACACTCACAGACACACACACAGGCGCACACACACACAGGTGCACGGATACACAGACGCACGTACGGACTGGGTGTAGTCACCCGGTAGGCCCAGGGGCTGAGTGAGCCGCTACTCCTCCTCCACCTCCTCCACCTCCTCCTCCTCCACCTCCTCCACCTCCTGCTGCTGCTCGATCAGTGAGCAGCAGCAGCAGCGAGCCAAGTTCCACCTCCTCCTCCGAGTTCCACCTCCTCCTCCACTGCAGACAGCAGCTGGGACTGAGCGAGAGGAGAGGGCGGGGGTGAGCGGGTAAGTGGGAGAGTGTGTGGGTGGGTGAGTGAGTGGGTGAGTGAGTGGGTGGGTGAGTGAGTGGGTGAGTGAGTGAATGGGTGAGTGAGTGGGTGGGTGAGGGAGTGGGTGAGGGAGTGGGTGGGTGAGTGAGTGGGTGGGTGAGTGGGTGAGTTAGTGGATGAGTGAGTGGTGNGTGAGTGGGTGAGTGGGTGAGTGAGTGGTGAGTGAGTGAGTGAGTGGGTGAGTGGTGAGTGGNGAGTGGGTGAGTGAGTGGGTGGGTGAGTGAGTGAGTGAGTGGGTGAGTTGTGTGGGTGGGTGAGTGGGTGGGTGAGTGGGTGGGTGGGGTGAGTGGGTGGGTGAATGGGTGGGTGGGNGAGTGGGTGAGTGGGTGGGTGAATGGGTGGGTGGGTAAATGGGTGGGTGGGTGAGTGGGTGAGTGAGTGGGTGAGTGAGTGGGTGAGTGAGTGGGTGAATGGGTGAGTGGGTGGGTGGGTGAGTGGGTGATATGGGTGGGTGGGTGGGTGGGTGAGTGGGTGGGTGGGTGAGTGGGTGGGTGGGTGAGTGGGTGAGTGAGTGGATGAGTGGGTGAGTGAGTGGGTGGNTGAGTGAGTGAGTGGGTGAGTGGGGTGAGTGAGTGGGTGAGTGAGTGGGTGAATGAGTGAGTGAGTGGGTGAGTAAGTCAGTGGGTGAGTGAGTGGGTGAGTGAGTGAGTGATTGGGTCAGTGAGTGGCTGAGTGTAAGTACTTGGCCAACTAAAGTGCACCTAGCCTGGCACCTGCGTGGCGCTGAGCCGTGCCAGCTGGGTCGTCATGGCGACGGCGCGTCTCAGCTCCTCCCGGGCGCGGGACATGGAGACACGGAGACAGCTCTCGTCCGCGGGGACACGGAGACACGGGGACACGCGGAGACGAGACACGCGGTCCATCAGAGACACGGCGTTCTGCGGAGACACGGAGACACGGGGACACTGAGACACGGAGACACTGGGACACGGAGACACTGAGACACTGGGACACTGGACACTGGGACACTGAGACACTGAGACACTGAGACACGGGGACACTGAGACACTGGGACACGGAGACACTGAGACACTGGGACACGGAAACACTGAGACACTGAGACACGGGGACACTGAGACACTGAGACACAGGACACTGGACACTGAGACACTGGGACACTGAGACACTGAGACACGGGGACACTGGGACACGGAGACACTGGGACACTGAGACACTGGGACAGTGCGGAGACACTGGGACACTGGGACACTGAGACACTGGGACACGGAGACACTGAGACACGGAGACACTAAGACACTGGGACACTGAGACACGGAGACACTGGGACACGGAGACACTGGGACACTGGGACACGGAGACACTGGGACACGGAGACACTGAGACACTGGGACACTGGGACACTGGGACACTGAGACACTGAGACACGGGGACACTGGGACACGGAGACACAGGACACTGGACACTGGGACACTGAGACACTGAGACACTGAGACACTGAGACACGGGGACACTGAGACAGAGACACTGGGACACGGAGACACTGAGACACTGGGACACGGAAACACTGAGACACTGAGACACGGGGACACTGAGACACTGAGACACAGGACACTGGACACTGAGACACTGGGACACTGAGACACTGAGACACGGGGAGACACGGAGACACTGGGACACTGAGACACTGGGACACGGAGACACTGGGACACTGGGACACTGAGACACTGGGACACGGAGACACTGAGACACTGAGACACGGAGACACTAAGACACTGGGACACTGAGACACGGAGACACTGAGACACTGGGACACTGGGACACGGAGACACTGAGACACTGAGACACTGGGACACTGAGACACGGAGACACGGAGACACTGGGACACTGGGACACTGGGACACTGAGACACTGAGACACGGAGACACTGGGACACTGAGACACTGGGACACTGGGACACTGAGACGNACACTGAGACACTAGACACTGAGACACTGGGACACTGAGACACTGAGACACTGGGACACTGAGACACTAGACACTGGGACACTGGGACACTGGGACACTGGGACACTGAGACACTAGCTGAGACACTGGGACACTGAGACACTGGGACACACTGGGACACTGAGACACTGGGACACTGGGACACTGGGACACTGGGACACACTGGGACACTGGGACACTGAGACACTGGGACACTGAGACACTGGACACTGAGACACTGGGACACTGAGACACGGAGACACTGGGACACTGAGACACGGAGACACTGGGACACTGGGACACTGAGACACTGGGACACGGACACTGAGACACTGGGACAGAGACACTGGGACAGAGACACTGGGACGGGACACTGGGACACTGAGACACTGGGACACGGAGACACTGGGACACGGATACACACAGGGTGACACACACAGTGACACACACACAGGGTGACACATGGTGACACACAGGGTGACACACACACAGTGACACACACAGTGACACACACACAGGGTGACACACAGGGTGACACACAGGGTGACACACACACAGTGACACACACACACAGTGACACACACACAGTGACACACACAGTCACACACTGACACACACAGGGTGACACACAGGGTGACACACAGGGTGNCACACACACACANTGACACACACAGTGACACACACACACAGGGTGACACACAGGGTGACACACAGGGTGACACACAGGGTGACACACAGGGTGAGGGTGAGGGGGCCTCTGACCGTGAGGGGGACGGAGTCGCCACTCCCAGAGGCCTCCAGCAGGAGGCGCCGCCTCAGCAGCAGCAGCTCAGAGTCGGCTCCCTGCACCTGCACCTCCCGTACAGCGGCACACACCACCACCGCTCTCCCCCCACTCTCTCTCACCACCACCACTCTCACCCCACTCTCCCACTCTCACTCTCCCCCCACTCACTCGCCACTCTCTCCTCACTCTCTCCTCACTCTCCCAACTCACTCCCCACTCTCTCCCCTCACTCCCACTCACACTCTCTCCTCACTCTCCCCCCCCCACTCTCCCCCCACTCTCCTCACTCTCCCCTCACTCCCCCACCACTCTCCCTCACTCCCCACTCTCTCCCCACTCTCTCTCCCCTCACTCTCCACTCACTCTCCCCACCACTCTCCCTCACCACTCTCCCCCACTATCCCCCTCACCACTCTCCCCTCACCACTCTCCCCTCACCACTCCCCCCACTCTCCCCCTCACCACTCTCCCCTCACCACTCTCCCCTCACCACTCTCCCCTCACCACTCTCCCCTCACCACTCCCCCCCACTATCCCCTCACTCTCCACTCACTCTCCCCACCACTCTCCCCTCACCACTCTCCCCCCACTCTCCCCCTCACCACTCCCCCCTCACTCTCCCCCCACTCCCCCTCACACTCTCCCCCCACTCCCCCCTCACCACTCTCCCCCCACTCCCCCCTCACCACTCTCCCNCTCACCACTCTCCCACCACTCCCCCCCTCACTCTCCCCCCACTCCCCCCACCACTCTCCCCCCACTCCCCCTCACCACTCTCCCCCACTCCCCTCACCACTCTCCCCCACTCCCCCCTCACCACTCTCCCCTCAACTCTCCCCACCACTCCCCCCTCACTCTCCCCCACTCCCCCCCCCACTCCCCCCTCACCACTCTCCCCCCACTCCCCCTCACCACTCTCCCCCACTTCCCCCTCACACTCTCCCCCACTCCCCCTCACCACTCTCCCCCACCACTCTCCCACCACTCCCCCTCACTCTCCCCCATCCCCCCCCCCCCCCTCACCACTCTCCCCCCCACTCCCCCTCACCACTCCCCCCCATCCCCCTCACCACTCTCCCCCCACTCCCCCTCACCACTCTCCCCCCCACTCCCCCTCACCACTCTCCCCCCACTCCCCTCACCACTCTCCCCCACTCCCCCCTCACCACTCTCCCCCCACTCCCCTCACCACTCTCCCCCACTCTCCCCCTCACCACTCTCCCCCACTCCCCCCTCACCACTCTCCCCCTCCCCCCTCACACTCTCCCCCACTCCCCCCTCACCACTCTCCCCCACTCCCCCCTCCACCACTCTCCCCCACTCTCCCCCTCACCACTCTCCCCCCACTCCCCCTCACCACTCTCCCCCACTCTCCCCCTCACCACTCTCCCCCCACTCCCCCTCACCACTCTCCCCCACTCTCCCCTCACCACTCTCCCCCCACTCCCCCCTCACCACTCTCCCCCACTCTCCCCCTCACCACTCTCCCCCCACTCCCCCCTCACCACTCTCCCCCACTCCCCCTCACCACTCTCCCCCACTCTCCCCTCACCACTCTCCCCCCACTCCCCCCTCACCACTCTCCCCCACTCTCCCCCTCACCACTCTCCCCCCACTCCCCCCTCACCACTCTCCCCCCACTCCCCCTCACCACTCTCCCCCCACTCCCCCTCACCACTCTCCCCCCACTCCCCCCTCACCACTCTCCCCACCACTCCCCCCTCACTCTCCCCCCACTCCCCCCCCCACTCCCCCTCACCACTCTCCCCCACTCCCCCCCTCACCACTCTCCCCCACTCCCCCTCACCACTCTCCCCCTCACCACTCTCCCCACCACTCCCCCCCTCACTCTCCCCCCACTCCCCCCCCCACTCCCCCTCACCACTCTCCCCCACTCCCCCCTCACCACCTCCCCACCACTCCCCCCCTCACTCTCCCCCCACTCCCCCCCCACTCCCCCTCACCACTCTCCCCCCCACTCCCCCCTCACCACTCCCCCCCCCACTCCCCCCTCACCACTCTCCCCCCACTCCCCCTCACCACTCTCCCCCCCACTCCCCCCTCACCACTCTCCCCCCACTCCCCCTCACCACTCTCCCCCACTCCCCCCTCACCACTCTCCCCCCACTCCCCCTCACCCTCCCCCACTCTCCCCCTCACCACTCTCCCCCACTCCCCTCACCACTCTCCCCCCACTCTCCCCCTCACCACTCTCCCCCCACTCCCCCTCACCACTCTCCCCCCACTCCCCCCTCACCACTCTCCCCCCACTCCCCCCTCACCACTCTCCCCCACTCCCCCCTCACCACTCTCCCCCACTCCCCCTCACCACTCTCCCCCCACTCCCCCTCACCACTCTCCCCCCACTCCCCCTCACCACTCTCCCCCACTCTCCCCCTCACCACTCTCCCCCCCCCTCCCTCACCACTCTCCCCCTCACCACTCTCCCCACCACTCCCCCCTCACTCTCCCCCACTCCCCCCCACTCCCCCCTCACCACTCTCCCCTCACCACTCTCCCCACCACTCCCCCCCTCACTCTCCCCCACTCCCCCCCCACTCCCCTCACCACTCTCCCCCCACTCCCCCCTCACCACTCCCCCCCACTCCCCCTCACCACTCTCCCCTCACCACTCTCCCCCCCACTCCCCCTCACCACTCTCCCCCACTCCCCCTCACCACTCTCCCCCCACTCCCCCCTCACCACTCTNCCCCCCACTNCCCCCTCACCACTCTCCCCCCACTCCCCCTCACCACTCTCCCCCCACTCCCCCTCACCACTCTCCCCCACTCCCCCTCACCACTCTCCCCCCACTCCCCCTCACCACTCTCCCCCCACTCCCCCTCACTACTATCCCCCCACTCCCCCTCACCACTCTCCCCCCACTCCCCCTCACCACTCTCCCCCCACTCCCCCCTCACCACTCTCCCCCCCACTCCCCCTCACCACTCTCCCCCCACTCCCCCTCACCACTCTCCCCCCACTCCCCCTCACCACTCTCCCCCACTCCCCCTCACCATCGCCTCCAGCTTCGCCACCGCCTCCTCCATCTTCTCGCTTTCCGCCTTTTTCCGCCGCGACGAGCGGCGCCCTCCCATTGGCTGGAGTTCACCGAGACGCGACGAAACGCGCGTTTCTATTGGCTGGATTTCTAGAGCCCCGGATGAGACGAGCTTTGCTATTGGCTCAATGTGTAAACACGGGGGGCGGGCTGCAACGTTGGGAACGCCCCTTTATTTTCCTGAACCAATCAGCACGTCGCTCTCATTCGCCGCTGCTCTGCCGCCCGGCACGAGCCGGCGTCTCCCATTGGTCAACACCAACCCCGCCCCCCTCCCACTAACAGAGTGGAGCGGTGGTGCAGCGGTTAGCGCACAGATCCCTCGAGATCTGGATCCAGTCTCTGTCATTGTAGAGGCCTCAGATTCTTGTGGGTTCTGGAGAGTGGGTGAGTGAGTGGGCAGGTCAGTGAGTGGGTGGGTGGGTGACTGAGTGGGTGAGTGAGTGGGCAGGTCAGTGAGTGAGTGGGTGGGTGACTGGGAGGTTGAGTGGGTGGGTGACTGGGTGAGTGGATGAGCGAGTGGGTGAGTTAGTGGGGAGTGGGTGGGTGAGCGAGTGAGTGGGTGAGTGCCAGTTCAGTGAGTAGGTGGGGTAGCGGGTGAGTGGGTGGGTGGGCAGGTCAGCGAGTGGGTGGGTGAGTGGGTGACTGGGTGGGTGAGTGAGTGGGTGAGTGAGTGGGTGAGTGGGTGGGTGAGTGGGCGAGTGGGTGGGTGAGTGCCAGTTCAGTGAGTAGGTGGGGGAGCGGGTGAATGGGCAGGTCAGCGAGTGGGTGGGTGACTGAATGAGTGGGTGAGTGAGCGGCACGCGCGAGAGAAGAGATGGAGCTGATGCGGTACGGGTGGATGTGTGGCCGAGTGGTCTTGCCGATGCCCGTTACCAGCGGTGTCGAGATCGGCACTCAACTCACTCACTCACACTCTCACCCCACTCACACTCACCCCCACTCACTCTCACACTCACCCCACACTCTCACCCCACCCCCACTCACCCTCACACTCACCCCACTCACACTCACTCTCANCCCTGACCCCACTCACTCTCACACTAACCCCACTCACCCTCACCCCTAACCTCACTCACACTCACCCTAACCCCACTCACTCACTCACTCTCACACTCACCCCACTCACTCTCACCCCACTCACCCTCACTCACCCCACTCACTCTAACCACACTCACTCTCACACTCACCCCACTCACTCTCACCCTAACCCCACTCACTCACACTCTCACCCCACTCACCCTCACACTCACCCCTCACTCTCACCCCACTCACCCTCACCCTCACCCCACTCACTCACAATAACAGAACGCACACAGTTGAGAGCAGAGTCGACGGGGAGTGTTATTACCGCCAGCGCGCCACGGAGCACGACGACCAAGGCCCCACACCGACTAGGCCCCACACCGACTAGGCCCCACGTATGGCCCCGCTCCAACTAGGCCCCGGCCGGCTCCGGCGTCAGCGTCCCCACAGCCCCCCCTCGCCGCCAGCCCCCCCCTGGCCTCGCCTGCCGCTCCCCCACATCCACAACCATTCAGTGGGGGGGGGGGGCGGGGGGGGCCAAGGCGCACAAAGACAAAGGGGCCCCCCAAGTCCCAGCGGTGCCACCTGGAACCTCCCCGGGGCTTTGCGGGTCACACCGAGGGGGAGGGGGGGGGGGTGGGTGGCCAGCACCGCGCCCGGCCGCCTTTGTCTCCCCGGTGCCGGCGATGTCCGCAGCTACTCGGTTGAGGCCGAGTCGACCTAGGAGAGGCCCAGGACCGGTTCGGGTCGCCGGGTCGGCGGCGTGGCGCTAACCGCTGCGCCGCCGCTCCACCCGCGGCAAAACTTAAAAGCAATTTCATCACACAAAAGACAAAGGTCCTCCCCCGGCCCAGGTAGCCCACACAGTGCTGTAGGGCAAGTGCTGTTGGCACGGCACACGTGAGCGGCCGCCCCGTGTCTCCCCAGTGGCGATGCTGACTGGGACCGGGCAGTCTCCACTCAACACCGACCCCTAACGCTGTCATCGTTGTTCGTACCGCCGGTATCTATGTAACATTAGCATACGAGTAGCTTATCATTGGCATATCGTTTGAATGAAGTAAACTCAGGGGAGGGTTCGGTGCATCCACTCCGCCAGCCGGCTGCAGTCCGAGCCTGGCCAAGGGGTGTACAGACTCAGACAGAGACACACACAGAGACACACACAGACACCNGACCAGNCACACAAACACNGAGACNCCAGAGAGACACACNCAGAGAGACAGACACCACAGAGACACACACAGAGACACACAGACACACACAGACACACACCACAGAGACACACACAGACACACACACACCAAAGACACAGAGACACACACACACAGACACACACAGAGACACACAGAGAGACTCACACACAGACACACACAGAGACACACACAAAGACACACACAAAGACACACACAAAGACACACACAGACACACACAGACACACACACACACAGANACACAGACACAGACTCACAGAGACTCACACAGACACACACACACACTCACACACACACACAGAGACTCACTCCACTCACACAGAGACACTCACCAAACAGTGAGACAGACTCACCACACAGACACGGAGACTCGCCACACAGTGACGGACCCACCACAGTGCTACACAGACTCGCCACACAGTGACAGACTCAGAGACACATAGACTTACAGAGACTCGGAGACACGTAGACTTACAGAGACAGACTCACACAGAGACACACAGAGAGACACACACACAGAGACAGACACACACAGAGACACACACAGAGACTCACACAGAGACACAGACGCATCACTCCCATCACCACCAGCACCATCATCATAATCGTCGCATATCTAGTGACAGCCATCAGTCACCCGTGTCTCTACTGCACCTCCTCCACCTCCTCCACCTCCGTCAGCTCCACCTCCTCCGTCAGCTCCACCTCAGACGACCCCACCCCCATAGCCACCGCCTTGCCTCCAATCCGACCTCCCTGCACCCCGTCACAGTATCCATTACCACCACCACCANCAGCCCCACCACCACCACCACCACCACCACCACCACCCCCACCACCACCCCCACCACCACCACACGTCACCGTCGTCATCGTAATCGTCGGCGTATCCGGTGACCGGTGCACGGTCACCCGGCTCTCCACCCTCCCCTCCTCCTCACCTCCATCCTCCCTCCTCCTCCACCTCCACCCCCCCACACCGTCGGCTCGTGCGGCCGGAGCTCCTCGATCTCGTGCCGGTGGCGCTCCGTCTTGTGCCCGACCAGGAGCGGCCCGACAGCCACAGCCCACGGGGGCCCACGGCCGCGGCCGGCCGTCCCCCTCGTCGCTCCGCCTCCGCCGGGTNGAGCGGCGGCGGATGACGAGGGAGGCGTGGGGGGTGACGAGGTGGTGGTCGTGGTGGGCGGGGGCGAACGGGGGACAGCGNCGGTGGATGTGGAGGTGGTGGATGTGGCGGTGGATGGCGGTGGCGGCAGTGNTGCTGGGTCGCTGACGGCGGGAGGACTTCACCCAGCAGAGGAGAACGACTGGGGGGGGGAGGCGGGTGGGTAGTGGGAGAGGGTGGGTGGGGAGGGTGGTGTGAGTGGGTGGGGGTGAGTGGGTGAGGTGGAGTGAGTGGGTGGTGAGTGGGTGGGTGAGTGGGTGAGTGAGTGGGTGAGTGGGTGGGTGAGTGGGTGAGTGGGTGGGTGGGTGGGTGAGTGGGTGGGTGAGTGGGTGAGTGAGTGGGTGGGTGGGTGAGTGAGTGAGTGGGCGCGTGAGTGAGTGGGTGAGTGGGTGGTGGGTGAGTGGGTGGTGAGGAGTGGGTGAGTGAGTGGGGGGTGAGTGGGTGAGTGGGTGAGTGGGTGAGTGGGTGGTGAGTGGGTGAGTGGGTGGTGGGTGGTGAGTGGGTGGGTGAGTGGGTGAGTGGGTGAGTGGGTGGTGAGTGGGAGAGTGAGTGGTGAGTGGGTGGGTGAGTGGGTGGGTGGGTGAGTGGGTGAGTTGGATGCCAAGACGGGTGAGTGGTGGGTGAGTGGGTGGGTGAGTGGGTGAGTGGTGAGTGGGTGAGTGGGTGGGCGAGTGGGTGGGCGGGTGAGTGGTGGCGAGTGGGTGGCGAGTGGGTGGGTGGGTGAGTGGGTGGGCGAGTGGGTGGGCGAGTGGGTGGGAGAGTGAGTGGGTGAGTGAGTGGGTGGGTGAGTGGGTGGGTGAGTGGGTGGGTGAGTGGGTGAGTGGGTGAGTGGGTGGGCGAGTGGGTGGGTGAGTGGGTGGGTGGGTGAGTGGGTGGCGTGTGAGAGTGGGTGAGTGAGTGGGTGAGTGAGTGGGTGGGTGAGTGGGTGGGCGAGTGGGTGGGTGGGTGAGTGGGTGGGTGAGTGGGAGAGCGAGTGGGCGAGTGGTGGGCGAGCGAGTGGTGGGCGAGTGGGTGGGCGAGCGAGTGGGTGGGCGAGCGAGTGGGTGGGCGAGTNGGAGAGCGAGTGGGTGAGTGGGCAAGTAAGTGGGCGAGCGAGTGGGTGGGCGAGTGGGTGAGTGAGTGGGCGAGCGAGTGGGCGGGCGAGTGGGCGAGTGGGTGTGTGGGAGAGTGAGCGGTGGGCGAGTGGAGTGGGCGAGTGAGTGGGCGAGTGAGCGAGTGAGCGAGTGGAGTGGGCGAGCGTGTGGAGTGAGCGAGAGTGCGAGTGAGTGAGAGCGTGCGCGGGAGAGCGGGAGTGGAAGTGAGCGAGTGTGTGGGCGAGTGGAGATGTGAGCGAGTGAGCGAGCGAGTGCGTGAGTGAGTGGGCGAGNGAGTGGGCGAGTGTGTAAGCAAGTGAGCGTGTGAGCCAGAGTGCGAGTGAGTGGAAGAGCGAGCGCGGAGAACGGGCGGGAGATTGCGTAAGTGAGCGAGTGTGTGGGCGAGTGGAGATGTGATGAGCGAGTGCGCGAGTGAGCGGGCGAGCGAATGGACGAGTGTGTGGGCGAGTGGAGATGTGATGAGCGAGTGAGCGGGCGAGCGTGCGAGCGAGTGTGTGGGTGAGTGGAGAGTGAGCGAATGGGCGAGCGAGTGGGCGAGCGAGTGGGCGAGCGAGTGGAGTGGGCGAGTGGAGATGTGATGAGCGAGTGCGCGAGTGAGCGGGCGAGCGAATGGACGAGTGTGTGGGCGAGTGGAGATGTGATGAGCGAGTGAGCGGGCGAGCGTGCGAGCGAGTGTGTGGGCGAGTGGGCGAGCGAGTGGGCGAGCGAGTGGCGAGCGAGTGGGCGAGCGAGTGGGCGAGCGAGTGGAGATGTGATGAGCGAGTGCGCGAGTGAGCGGGCGAGCGAATGGGCGAGTGTGTGGGCGAGTGGAGATGTGAGCGAGTGAGCGTGCGAGCGGGCGAGCGAGTGGGTGAGTGTGTGGGCGAGCGAGCGTGCGAGCGGGCGAGGTGGTGGTGGTTAGCCGAGCGAGTCTGGGACCGACGACGGAGCTTCCGTCCGTGTCACCCACCCCCACCCCCCCCACCCCCCCCACCTCAGCGAGGAAGAGCAGCGTGCCGATGACGGTGCTGAAGGCCCAGGCGAGCTCGATGTAGCGTGCATGCGCTCGTGCGGGCTCTCGTCCACGGCGTGCAGGTTGTGCACGTTGCTCACCGCCTCCAGGTTGGGCAGGATGCACGTGCTGATGAGCAGCGCAAACAGGTGCACGGCCACCAGCACCGTGGTGCACACGGAGAACGCCACCAGCAGCCCCCGCGGGTACACGTGGCCCACGTCCAGCTGCACCTCCACCATCGCCANCTGGAGGGTGAGGGTGGTGAGGGTGAGGGTGGTGAGGGTGGTGTGGGTACAGGGTGANGGTGGTGAGGGTACACGTGACCTCCACCATCGCCANCTGGGTGGTGANGGTACAGGGTGAGGGGTCAGGGTGAGGGGGTCAGGGTGAGGGGTCAGGGTGAGGGTACAGGGTGANGGGGTCAGGGTGAGGGTCAGGGTGAGGGGTCAGGGTGAGGGTCAGGGTGAGGGGTCAGGGTGAGGGGTCAGGGTCAGGGTGAGGGGTCAGGGGGTCAGGGTGAGGGGTCAGGGTGNNGGGTCAGGGTGAGGGTACAAGGTGAGGGTATAAGGTGAGGGGTCAGGGTGAGGGGACAGGGTGAGGGTCAGGGTGAGGGTACAGGGTGGAGTGGGATAGGCTTCAACAGGCTGTAGGGGCAAGTGCTGTTAGTAGCAGCAGCAGCGCCTATGAAGGCTGCCGGCGCTGTGGCTCACACACAGAGGGGGGTGGGTGGCTACCAGCACCACACCCGGCCGCCTTTGTCTCTCCCCCAGTGCTGGCTATGTTTAACCACAAACACATCGCAGCCAGGTCACTCGTTTGACGCTGAGTGGACCTAGGGGAGAAGAGGCCCAGGTCCGGTTCAGGTAACCACCGCTACTGGCCGCGAGATGGATATCGAATCATCATCATCACGACTCCCGTGGGCGATAAAGCGGAGTAACCCAACTCAGCTGCGACACTTACCGACAGTTTGCTGGGGATGTTTTATTTTATTTTACGGCTTTAAAAGTTACAAAATCACCGCCGACGCGATCAAGTGACACTTTCAGTAACTCGCAAAGCGGCGAAGATTGTGGTCCAACCTCAAAGAAATCATTAAGAGAAAAAAACTCCCCCCGTGGGATGCGCAGTAAAGGCCGCTACGATGCCTACGCTCTTGCCTGAGCGGCCTGCCGCAAAACACGAGGGGTGGAGGGTAGGAGGCGGGGGCGTCCGGGTGGGTCGGTGTTGGTTCTCATCAAGTGAGGGGAGGCTACGAAACGTCGGGGAATCCATTCACCATGGCGAAGCCGGAGAGCAGCGCCGACGTGCGGGAAGACGCCTTGAGTTTGGCGCGGCTGAGGTAGAGTTTGCGCCATGACAGCGCCTGGATCGAGTGTTCGTTCGCAGTCATAAGATGGACGTAGCCTCGCTGGACCCAGCCGGGATAAGAGTCGTGCCGGGAGGGCGGCCCCGCGGCGGCGGGACGAGCAGGCGAGGGAGGGGGCCCGACTCGGCCAGGGCCCCACATTTGGGTTCAAGTGGGCGGAGACTTTTTTTTTATAATTTCTGAGGAGATTTTTTTATTTTAAAGATTAAAATGTTTGATTGTCGTCTTCCGTCAGTTATTATGTTTTTTTTTTTAATTAACACAATTAGTTTTAATTAGAAACTAAGTGTCCGTGTTAATTATGTTTATCGGATTGTTTAAGAGTTGACCACCGAGTATTGGGGGAGTTCGTCTAAAGTGTAGAATTGAAATGTTTATATTCTGAATGCGTAGATTTTAAACATTATAACGATAACCCGTTGTTATGTAACGATTGCTACGTGCAAGCTATGATAGTGAATGTTAATCTCGCAACGTAAATGGTTAACCCAGTTTTATGGTCGTAAATTACAATATCGCTATTGTTCCGCTGGTAACGTAATAACATCTACAGTTCGTACAATATAAGAGTGATATTAATACCGGTATTAGCATAATAGTTTGCTATGTGCGATGGTAAGTGGATATTATAATCCTATTTAGATTTAAATGTCTCAAATATAATATTATATTCGCTTCAATGCAATGCTATTATAAGCCTTTGATATAATGTTACCCGCTAAAATCAACTTCTATATATATTCCTTCCACTTATGTACAACACATTATGTTTACAGATTACTGTGCAGTTCATAATCTTGTAAATAAAATCGGCTTTTAAAATCGGTATAATGGCACGAGCACTAGCCAATGAACGCTGTTCACACTGCAATGTATACAATTAATTAAATTACGATACGATTACATCTTTACGTGCGACTAATGGTATTCTATTTACACGTGGGTGTACCTTTACATCGCTAAGTTTATATAAAAATTTTAAAAAACCTTTAAAAATGTTTAAAATTACATCACCAGCCGCGTGTGGAGAGATGGAGGAGGCGATGCCTAAATCCAGCAGTAGATCGAGCAAGCGACAAAATAAACCTCGACTTGGGGTCGTAATTTCGTTTAATAATTTTGTTAAATTACCGCCAAAAACTTACAATCGTGGCGAGGCGATTGCTAAAGTTTGGGTTTATCGAGAACCACGCCTCAAACATTATTTAATTATTCACCTCTTCGCTTCCACTCGCATTTTGGGGCATTTTTTTGTCAACACGCCACGTTGGTTGGGGAGGGGGGAGACCAAACCATTTGCGTCGAGGGGTGCTCGTGAGGAGTAGGGGGGGTGGATCCTAATCTTATTGGTAATTTGGACGAAACCATCTAATTTGAAGAATTCCCCCCTCTACTCACCACCACGCCCCCACCGTTGACTAAATTTGTCCACATGGTACAGTCCGGGGCGGATGGACATTTGATAAACATTCGCACAGCCGGGGTTTGCCGCGACGCGGACTAAACCAATTCGGCTTTTAGGCAGAGGGGTGTTTGTACCAAAATGCCGTTGACTTCTAAGGGACGAAACCACTCGAATATCCGAACACCCCCTACCCCTCTTGGCTATATTGGTCGAGCCAATGGCAATTTGATAAACATTGCAGAGTTTCCCGCGGTGTGGAGCAAACCATTACCGGTTACACTTGGGGGGTGCGCGGAAGGGTCTGAAGAGCAATGCTGTTGAATTGTATAGGGCGATACCATTATAGAAACTAGAATAACCCCTTGTTATAATTGATTCTTTACCCAAGAATGTCCGTGTGTAACGCGCGTGACGTCACTCCGCGTGGACCAGCCCCCTCATTAATAATCATGAACACGTGACGTCCTCCAAATGGACCCCCCCTCACCCTTAATTAGCGGGTGACGTCACTCCACATGGGGGGGGCGAGTTGCCCCCTCCCCCTCCGCGGCGTCAACTGACAACGTCACGTGGTGTGCGTGACGCTGCTGAGACATCAAAGTAAAATGGACGTCTCGATTTGAACTTTCGTGACTGCAGCGATTCATCTTCTTGGTTCTTTCGGTAAAGTCACGTAGAATGGAAATAAAAAAACATAATAAAATAATTATTTTATTTTATTATGTTTTATTTTTTATTCACGTAGAATGGAAATAATAAAGTAAAATAAAACAGAATAAAATAAAAATAAACATTTATGTTTTATTTTTATTCACGTAGAATGAAATAATAAAATAGTAAAAAATTTACAATAAAATTTTATATTTTATTGTTTATTTTTTAATTTCCATTCTACGTGAATAAAAAATAAAACAATAAAATGATATAATATTTTATTCTGTTTTATTTTATTTATTTTATTATTTCCATTCTACGTGACTTTACCGAAAGAACCAAGAAGAAAAATGGACGTCGTGATGAACTCACTCACCTCCCCACTCACTCAACCCACTCACTCACCCACTCACTCACCTACCCACTCACTCACCCACTCACTCACCCACTCACTCACCTCCCACTCACCTACCCACTCACTCACCCACTCACTCACCTCCCACTCACCTACCCACTCACTCACCGACCAACTCACCCACCACCTACTCAACCACCATTCACCACATCCTCACCCACTTCCCCACCCACTCACCACCCACCCACTCGCATCACCCAACCAACACAACAAGGCAAAGACGTGATTGGTATAAAATAATTTAACTCAAATCTCCACCAAACCCACACATCGTCACGAGTGACGTCATATAAACATTAAAAGTCGTTAAATATTCAGTTAAAAACGTGTACACTGTGGTGAGCCGGCCGATATTCAATGGTGTACTCGGTGCCTCGCGAAGTCAAACGTGCTCATTGGTAATCGGATTACTTTAGACAACATGTAATTGTAGTCTGGCGCTGTCAGTTGTAATCGGATTACCTTGTGCCAAGTGCGTTTTAGCCTTCAACGCGAATTTGTAACCGGATTACTTTGTGTCAGGTTAATTTAAGTATTTTGCGGTAACTTGTAATCGATTACTTTGTGCAACTTTTAATTGAATTCTGTGCTTCGGTGGCGTTACAGGACTGTGCGTGGCTGATGTAAAAAAACATGGAAATGTCAAATCGGTTCATTGTCTACTCAGCTGTTAAATACCCACAGACTCACACACAGAGACCCACAGACTCACCACACAGAGACCCACAGACTCACCACACAGAGACCCACAGACTCACCACAGAGACCCACAGACTCACCACACAGAGACCCACAGACTCAACACNAAGACCCACAGACTCACACACAGAGACCCACAGACTCANGACACACAGAGACCCACACANCACACAGAGACCCACAGACTCACACAGACTCACACACAGAGACCCACAGACTCANCACACAGAGACCCACAGACTTACCACACAGAGACCCACAGACTCACNACACAGAGACCCACAGACTCACCACACAGAGACCCACAGACTCACCACACAGAGACCCATAGACACCACACAGAGACCCATAGACTCACACAGAGACCCATAGACCCACACAAAGACCACAGACTCACACACAGAGACCCACAGACTCACACAGAGACCCAGACTCACACACAGAGACTCATAGACTCACACAGACACCCAGACTCACCACACAGAGACCCATAGACTCANCACACAGAGACCCATAGTCACACAGAGACCCACAGACTCACACAGAGACTCACACACAGAGACCCATAGACTCACCACACAGAGACCCACAGACTCACTCACACAGAGACCCATAGACTCACCACACAGAGACCACAGACTCACACAGAGACCCATCACACAGAGACCCANAGACTCACCACACAGAGACCCATAGACTCACCACACAGAAACCCATNACAGTGCACAAGGGGCACATGGANCTGCCATCACTCAAGNCNAACCATAGTATCGGTCCCCGTGATCTCCTCCTGCAAGACCCCTGGCACAGTACAACCCATGGNACTCACTGCCAGTGACCTTANGACAGTNGCACAGAGACCCGTGGNACTGCCTGCGTGTCTTGNAAGCTTCGGCACAGCAGATGGCACAGGTGCCCGTGANCTCCTGCCCTGNACCAGTTCGGAGCAGTNCAACCCATGGCATNCAGGTCTGTCCCGTGACCTCCTCCTCCTCCTGGTGATNGCCTGGNACACAGTNCAACCCATAGCACCTGTGTCAGGTTCTGTGTGTCTTCATGTGCCTGGCACAGCAGTCAACGCACCTGAGGTTCTGCGTGTACCTCTTCATGCACCTNGTGGCACAGAGTCAACCCATGCACCTGNAGGATGTCCGTGNNCTGCACACGCGAGCGTGTCGACACTTCACGTGGCCTGAGTGCACCTGCCTTGCACAGGCGTNGTGTGNCGTCACCTCCACGTGGGCATGACGCGGCTGNTGTTTTCGTGTGTGTCACGTGTGTGTGTGTGTACTGTGTGTGTGTCACNTGTGTGTGTATGTGTACATGTGTGTGTNCGTGTGTGTGCGTGTGTGTACGTGTGTATGTGGGTCACAGTGCGTGTGTGTGTGTGANCGTGTGTGTGTGTCACTGTGTGTGTGTCACGTGTNCATGTGTGTATGTGTGTGTGCGTGTNCTGTGTGTATGTNCTGTGTGTGTANGTGTGTGNACTGTGTGCGTGTNCTGTGTGTGTACGTGTATGTGTGTATGTGTGTGTGCGTGTACTGTGTGTATGCCTNCTGTGTGTGNGTGTGTACNTGTGTGTGTGTNCNTGTGTGTGTNCNTGTNCATGTGTGTGTGTGTGTGCTGTGTGTGTGTGTNCTGTGTGTGTGTATGTGTGTACTGTGTGTGTGTNCGTGTGTGNGTGTGTGTNCGTGTNCGTGTGTGCTTGTGTGTGTGTGTGTNCGTGTGTGACTGTGTGTGTACTGTGTACACGTGTGTGNACATGTATGTGTNCGTGTGTACTGTATGTGTACGTGTGTNCTGTGCAAGGTGTGTGTGCGTGTNCNTGTGTGTGTACGTGTGNATGTGTGTGTACTGTGTGTGTGTACTTGTGNATGTGTGTGTACNTGTGTGTGTGTACGTGTGTCACGTGTGTATGTGTGCTGTGTGTGTGTNCACTTGTGTGTGTGTGTGCTGTGTGTGTGTGTGTNCACTGTGTGTGTGTGTGTGTGTGTCATGTGTGTGTGTGTCTTGTGTGTGTGTNCGTGTGATGTGTGTATGTGTGNCATGTGTGTGTGTCACTGTGTGTGTGTCACTGTGTGTGTGTGTGTGTGTGTGTTTGTGTGTGTGTGTGCACGTGTGTCACTGTGTGTGTGTGTACACTGTGTGTGTGTGTGTGTCATTGNGTGTGTGTGTGTGTATGTGTGTGTGTTGTGTGTCTGTGTGTTTGTGTGTCTGTGTGGTGTNCATGTGTGTGTTGTGTGTGTGTGTCAGTGTGTGTGTGGTGACACTTGTGTGTGTGTGATGTGTGNGTGTGTTTGTGTGTGTGATGTGTGATGTGTGTGTGTCATGTGTGTGTGTGTGATTGTGTGTGTGTGTGANGTGTGTGNTGGGCGTGTGTTCAGTGTGTGTGTGTGCAGTCACCGTGCAAAACCGCTTCTTGGTGCGGAGGCAACGCTGTGGTGGGCAGTGCCTCTGAGGGACCAACTGGTTGGCCTCTCCCCCATGCGTCTGTGACACCACAGCGGCAAACGGGGTCTGCGGGTGCGAGGGCTGGTAACCCTCCTTCAAGATACCACAAACCCGTGGCAGGTGGAGCCGGGACAGGCCGTGAGCCCAAACCCGGCGGGGAGTTCTTAGGAAACAACGAAACCACTTNTGGTGGCCCGTGGAATGTTACGTGCGGAGGAGAGCTGCCGCTCCTCTTCNGGAGCTGGACGTACCCCTGGACGCTCTGTGGATGCAGGGGGGTAGATGGTCCTTGTGGGAGGAGAGGCTGCCGCTCCTCTAGTCTGGGGCGACTCGTANCACCACTCTCTTGTGGAGCGAGGAGGTCGGACTGGCTGTGTGTGGACTCCGTTTGTCGGANCTNGCNGTCACTCTTGTNGAANGTCGGACGGTTCTGTGTGGGAAGGTGTCGTGGTGGTCGCCGAGCANGAGTCTGGTGATCTGTNCTCTGCTGCCCTTTGATGGAGGAGAGCTCCGCCTCAAGATNCCACCTGGANNTGCGANGTCATGAGATCNGNTTGGGAGAGAGGCTGCCGTTCTTCCACCTCTCGGAGGGACACCCGATCTCTGTGGAGTGCAGAAGGTCTGGTAGACTGGTCCCAGTGTGTGTGTGGAGGAGAGGCTGCCACTCCTCTGTCGGAGCTAGACGATTCAGANGTCCGGTGGGTACACACTGCGTGGTGATCAGGCCACTCTGAGTGAATGGCACACGGTGAATGTGTCTGTGTGTGTCGTGTGTGTGTCAGTTGTCACACATCTGACCCAGATTCAGAAACTCCGCCACAGCANTTCACCTTGACGCACGCAGGTGCGACTCGTGGACACACACAGAGACAGACACACAGACACACACACAGAGACACACACACACAGAGACACACACAGAGAGCACACACACACACACAGACACACACAGTCACACACAACAGACACCACNTACAGACACACAGACACACACACACACAGACACACAGATAAAGGCACCCCATGTAGCTGCACATCATCAGGCAAGTGCTGTAAAAACAAACAGCCGCCCCCTGCGGTGACGTCACCGCGGCAGCTGGTGCCAGGCTAGGTGCACGTGGGTGGTGCCAGGCTAGGTGCACGTGGTGCTGGCTGGTGCCAGGCTAGGTGCAACTGGGGAGAATTTCCCCGGCGCTCCGCTCGTCGCTGTGAGCGTCGCTCCTCTGCCCGTGCCGGAGGGCGACTGCCTCCAACTGCCTCCAACTGCCTCCAACTGCCTCCAACTGGCTCCAACTGGCTCCAACTGCCTCCAACTGCCTCCAACTGCCTCCAACTGCCTCCAACTGCCTCCAACTGCCTCCAACTGGCTCCAACTGCCTCCAACTGGCTCCAACTGGCTCCAACTGCCTCCCTGCCTCCAACTGCCCTATAGCAGCGTCCTTCACGTGCACCTACCTGGCATTGCCCAGTCGCGTTCTTATCGAGCCTCCTCCACAGAGGCCGATAGATACCGCTGGTACCAGTCATCACCTCAGCTCCACTCTTCTCTAGCCCATGCACTCACTCACTCACCCACTCACTCACTCACCCACGAACCACTCACTCACCACTCACTCACCCACTCACTCACCACCCACCACTCACCACTCACCCACCCACCCANCCACTCACTCACTCACCCACACACACCAAACTCACTCACTCACCCACTCACCCACCCATTCCTACTCACCCACCCACCCACTCACTCACTCACCCACCACCCACTCACCCACTCTCTCACCCACTCACCACTNACCACCCACCCACCACTCACTCACCCACCANCCACCACCACCACCCACTCACCACTCACCCACCCACCACCACTCACTCACCCACTCACCCACTCACCCACCCAGGTGGGCCCACTCACCACTCACTCACTCACCCACTCACTCACCACTCACTCACCACCACTCACTCACCACTCACTCACCCACTCGCTCACCCACNCATTCACCCACTCACCCACCCACTCACTCACCCACCCACTCACTCACTCACCCACCCACACACTCACAAACTCACTCACTCACCCACTCACCCACCCACTCACTCACCCACCCACCCACTCACCCACCCACCCACTCACCCACCCATTCTCTCACCCACTCACTCACTCACTCACCCACTCACCCACTCACTCACTCACTCACCCACCATCACCACTCACCACTCACTCACTNCCCACCACCAACTCACTCACCTACCCACTCACCACTCACCTTTCAATCACNCACCCTAACTCACTNCTCACCTACCCACTCACCACTCACTCACTACCCACTCACATCCCATCACCTTTCATCATCACCCACTAACTCACTACCNCAACCCATACTACCCACCACCATCATCATCATCACCATCATNAATCANNATNACNAATCATCATCGTCATGCACCNCCATCTCACCACTGTACATCAACCTCATCACATNANCCATCACNCACCCACACTCACATCATCATCCACCANCCANTCTNACCACCACCACCCACTCATCATTCTCATCATCACCACCCACACATCAAATCATCATCACCCATCACCCACCANTCTCATCATCACCACCCCCATGCTCATCATCACCCACCACCCACTCACCCACCCACTCANCCACTCANCACTCACTCACCCACCANCCACTCANATANTCACCANATGACACNCACTCACTCCCA
>WFAB01002201.1:0-51737 GCA_018977245.1 Lethenteron camtschaticum
CACACCACACACACACCACCACACACACGTANCCACCATCCACCACACACACCACACANCACACACACACACACCAACACAACACACACACACACACACACACACACACACACACACACACACACCACACACCACACAACCACACACACACCCACACACACACACACACACACANCACCACACACACACACCACACACACACAACACACACCACACACACACACAACACACACACACACACAACACACACACCACACACACAACCACACACACACACACACACACACACACACCACACACCAACACACACACACACACACCACACACACACACCACACACAACNCACACACACACCACCCATCACACACACACCCACACAC
This sequence comes from Lethenteron camtschaticum, assembly GCA_018977245.1. NCBI lineage: Eukaryota > Metazoa > Chordata > Hyperoartia > Petromyzontiformes > Petromyzontidae > Lethenteron > Lethenteron camtschaticum. The sequence continues at coordinate 382 of WFAB01002201.1, forward strand.
ACACACACACACACCACACACACACACCCACACACACACCACCACACCACACACACACCACACACACCAACACACACACACACCACACACACACACCACACACACAGCACACACACACACCAACACCACCACACACCAACACACCAACACACCACACACACCACACACACACCCCACACACACCACGCATCACACCCACACACACCACACAGACCACACACCACACACACATCACACACACCACACACACCACACATCACATCATCATCGTCGTCATCGTCATCATCGTCATCATCATCATCATCGTAATCATCGTCATCATCATCGTAATCATCGTCATCATCGTCATCATCGTCGTCATCATCGTCGTCATCATCGTCGTCGTCATCGTCGTCGTCACGTTGCTCGCACTGGTAGAGGTGGCACCCACCCAGCACGGAGGGTAATGGTTCCTCTCCGCCAGCCTTCTTCCACTCGTAGCTGATGGGCGACGTCCCCTCTGTGGACAGGCACCGCAGAGACAGCTCCTTGCCCTGCAGCACCGAACCGTTCACCAAGCAGCTGGGCTGGCTCGCCTTCACTGCACCAGCTGGGAGAGTGGGGGGGGAGCAAGGGGCAGAGGTCGCAAACGGGTTTTGATTCCTTACCCGTACCCGGCCACACCAGGGTCGCAAACGGCTACCCGTACCCTACCCGATACCCGGCTACCCGTACCCGGCCGGGTCGGGTACGGTATCGGGTACCCGATTGCGACCTCTGGCAAGGGCTCACAACAGCTTCAAGTGTTCTCTGTTGCGCTTGGTTTGGGGCGGTTGGTCACGTGACGAGAAGCTACTGGGGCTGCGTGTACGTGTGTCTACATGCGTGCGTGTACGTGCGTGCGTGTACGTGTGTCTACATGCGTGCGTGTACGTGTGTGCGTGTATGTGCGTGTACGTGTGTCTACATGCGTGCGTGTGTCTACATGCGTGCGTGTACGTGTGTGTACGTGTGTCTACATGCGCGTGCGTGCGTGTACGTGTGTGTACGTGTGTCTACATGCGCGCGCGTGCGTGCGTTCGTTACCCAGCACGACGAGCCTGATGGGCACCTGCTGGATGAAAGCGCCAAACTTCACTCTGCACGTGTAGACTCCCCCGTCGTTCCCCTGCAGCGCGGCGATCTGCAGCGACGCGTCCCGCTGCGTCACGTTGCGCGCGAAGCGCACGCGGGACGCGAAGTCCGGGTAGATGTGCTCCTCGTCCCCGACGAACGTGGCCAACTGAGGATAGGGGGGACAAAAAGGTATCCGCCGCCGCCGCCGGGGTCTCCAGGTTCGTAGCGCGACGGAGCGCTATCGACGCTCCTGCTTCCCACGACGCCTATGAAGGCAACGTCACGTGGGTGGTGGGGTGGTGCCCGGCACCCCAGCGACGACGTTCGCTAGGCAACCGCAGCGGGTACTCGTTTCAGGCCGAGAGAACCTAGGCGTGGGCCAGCAGCGGTTCGTTATTATCGTCAGTGGTGTTGTCCACTGGCAGGTCACGGGGCAGAGCCAGAGGGTCAGAGGTCGCAACCGGTACCCGATACTCGTACCCGGCTACCCGGCCGGTATGGCAACGGGTAGCCGTTTGTGACCCTGGTGCAACCGGGTACGGGTAGGCCGTGAGTCACTGGTGAGTCACCGTTTGTCGTTCATTTCCCAACGTCTTGTCTCTTCTCACAATTCAAGTTCCTAGAATCAACCCACCCGCGCCTGCAACATGGCTTCATCCCAGAGGTCGCAATCGGGTACCCAATACCCGTACCCTACCCGATACCCGGCCGGGTACGGGTAGCCGGGTATCGGGTAGCGTACGGGTAGCCGATTACCACCCTGGTGCGGCCGGGTACGGTAAGGAATCAAAATCCGTTTGCGACCTCTGCAGAGGGTTGATCAACTGAGATTACTGACAAATGCACGCAGCACTACACAAACCGACACCACAGCAGCAGCAGCCAGCATTCGTCACTGAGCGGCGGTGACACATTGCCAGGGTGTGTTGTGCCAGGCCAGGCCGTCTGTGCACGTGATGATGATGATAAGCCACCTTGATGGGCAATCGTGTGTGGCCAGGTCGCTTCTGAATAAAGAAGCTCAGAGCTGAGTGGGCTTTACCAGGTTTACACTTCTATTGATTTTTAGACTGTTTAAGTGACATTTGTTTTCCTATACTTTGCACTCCTATCGTGTTCTTGTAGCCGTTTGTTGTTGGAACGTTCTGACCCCCCCCCCCGTGCCTCTACTGGACATCTGTGGACAAAGAGCTTTACAGCTGATCGGATTCCTCCTGCAGTGCAGATACAGATTCTGTACGAGACTGCGGGCGACTTCTGCGTAGGATCCTACAGGTGTCTGTGTTGGAGTCTGCTGGAGGCTACGTATGAACCTACGGGTGGCTGCGTAGGAGCCTGTGGCAGAGGTCGCAACCGGGTACCCGATACCCGTACCCTACCCGATACCCGGCTACCCGTACCCAGCCAGGTACGGGTAGCCGGGTACCCGTTTGCGACCCTGATGCGGCCGGGTACGGGTAGGCCGTGAGTCACTGGTGAGTAACCGTGTGTCACTCATTTCGGGTAGGGTACGGGTAGGGAACGGGTACCCGTACCAGGCCAGGTACGGGTACGGGTACCCATTTGCGACCCTGGTGCGGCCGGGTACGGGTAAGGAATCAAAACCCGTTAGCGACCTCTGGCCTGTGGACTTGTAGTATATAGTGTAGTGTATAGTGTAGTGTATAGTGTAGTGTATAGTGTAGTGTAAAGTGTAGTGTGTAGTGTAGTGTATAGTGTAGTGTATAGTGTAGTGTATAGTAGACTGAGGCTCCTATAGCTCAGTGTTAATGAGGAGCCTCAGGGAGCCAGACTGAGGCTCCTATAGGGTTCAGTGTTAATCACTGAGACTTACAGAGCCAGACTAAGACTCCCATAGGGTTCGGTGTTAATGACTGAGCCTCAGGGAGCCAGACTGAGGCTCCTATACGATCCTTAGGGCTCAGTATTAATGCGTGGGAGCCTACAGGCGTCTCTGCGTGTGCGACGGGCTCTCTGTATCTCTCTTCCTCACGTAGATGTTGGTAGTGGGCGTCTGCAGGAACCACTCCACGTCCAGCTGCTCAGTGGCCGTCGGATCGACCTTCCAGGTGCAGCCCAGCACCACCGTCTCCCCCTCCGTTTTCTCTATCCACGAGACGGCTGCCAAGAGGGGGGGGGGGTGACACGGTTGTGAAGTAATGTCTTCAAGAGTCACGTAATTGTATTTGTGTTCTCTGTTAGTGCCCCAAACACGTAGATTTACCCACACAGGCTTACTCAGAGAGGCATAGACTCACACAGTGACCCACAGACACACAGAGACCCCTAGACTCATACAGAGACCCATAAACTCACTCAGAGAGGCATAGACTCACACAGAGACCCACAGACTCACACAGAGACCCTAGACTCATACAGAGACCCATAAACTCACTCAGAGAGGCATAGACTCACACAGTGACCCACAGACTCACACAGAGACCCCTAGACTCATACAGAGACCCATAAACTCACTCAGAGAGGCATAGACTCACACAGTGACCCATAGACTCACACAGAGACCCTAGACTCATACAGAGACCCATAAACTCACTCAGACAGGCATAGACTCACTCAGAGAGGCATAGACTCACACAGAGACCCATAGACTCACACAGAGACCCATAGACTCATACAGAGACCCATAAACTCACTCAGAGAGGCATAGACTCACACAGAGACCCATAGACTCACACAGAGACCCATAGACTCACACAAGACCCATAGACTCACACAGAGACCCATAGACTCACACAGAGGACTCACACAGAGACCCATAGACTCACACAAAGACCCATAGACTCACAGAGACCCATAGACTCACACAGAGACCCTAGACTCATACAGAGACCCATAGACCCACAAAGATCCCCCGTGTAGCCTTCCACAGACTGTTGGGGCAAGTGCTGTTAGCGAGTCAGCAGCAGCAGCACCACGCCCGGCCGCCTTTGTCCCCCCCCCCCAGTCGCTAACCAGTGCGCCACCGCTCCCCGTTACCAACAGCGCTCGTGCCAGGCTAGGTGCACTTGGCAACTTATCACAAACTTATGACAAACACACACAAAAACAAAGCAGCCTCGCGAATAAGATGGCACGTCCCAGCAGACAACCGCCGACTCACCGCCCATCGCGATCGCCATCGCCTGCAGCAGCAGCAACAACAACAGCAGCAGCAGCAGCGCAGAGCGAGACAACAACGCGTCCGCCATTTCTGTCTCTTCGTTTCTTCATCTCGCGCCATGACGTCACGCGGCGAGGGGCGGAGTTCCGGTGGATTCACCCCCACGCAAACCACGCTGTTGCAATATACATGTAACACACACACAATAACACTGGTCAACACACTTGTTGTTCTGGCATTAGGTATTAACAACGGTTGTAAGGTAATTTTGGGGTGCCGATTCCAAATCTGGCATCAGTTTTTGTCCATCACATCAGGTTTTTGAGATATCAAATATTGCATTTTCAATAAAAACTGCAGAAGAAAAATATTAAGTAAATGTGGATATCTACATAAAATTATATTATCAACATAACAGGAGCCTGCGGGTGGGCTGGTAGGAATAATACTCAGTACCGGTACAGGGATATCGACCGGGTATAGAGGAGTTAAAGAAAAAATTACTGTATTCTAGTGTAACGTTAATTAAAAGTGTTTGTTTTGACAAGAAACGCTGTGAGATTTAAAGACTCGTAGTCTTTCATTTCCAAACGTTCACGTCTGAGATTAATTGACCTTAGATGGGGAAACTCGAATGCATTTACTAGTATAAAGGTGAAATAAAATAGAGGGAATAAACGGCACCTTGGTGCATTTTATGTCGTCTACATAGAGTTGAATAAACGGGCGTTTGGCATATTCATATAACAGTAACAGTACTACATTGAGCGGTGTTTGTTTGGCACTTCGAGTTTTTATTCGCGCGCACGACATGGATACCGAAAACAACCACGACTTTTAGGGCAAGATTTCAACAAGGTGTGTTCTCTAAAGATCGTCGTGCAGACGTGCGAGGCTGGGATTGATTGCAGTGAATGTCGGGACAGCGTGTTCATTAATCATCTTAAAGTATTTTGGGTTCGATCACATAAGTATCAATGTTGTGTCGTAACCCTCCACCACCCGACACAGCCAGTAAGGTTTGTCACGTAAACAACGCACCAATTAATTACTAGTATAGTGTATAGTAGTGTATAGTGTAGTGTATAGTGTAGTAGTGTATAGTGTAGTGTAGTGTATGTAGTGTAGTGTAGTGTATAGTAGTGTAGTGTATAGTGGTAGTGTAGTGTATAGTAGTGTAGTGTATAGTAGTGTAGATTTGTTTCTTGAAATAATTCCGACGCCCCCCGAGCTCACAGCCTCTCACGGCCGCGTGCGTGCCTCCCAGTGTGCACCACCAAACGCGTTCGGTTAGACCCCCTCCCTAGCTAGACTCCCTCCCGTGAGTCACCGAATGCCGCTGAAGGTGGCGACGCAAAGCAAACCCCTTGCCGCACACTGCGCACACGTACGGCCTCTCCCCGTGTGCTTCCTTGCGTGCACGTGCAAGCTGTCCACCTGCGTGAACCCCTGCCCGCACTCGTCGCACACGTACGTTCTCTCGCCCGCGTGCGTCCTGGCGTGCCTCTTCATGTCGGAGCAGCCGGGAAAACTCTTCCCGCAATCCTCGCAAACGTACGGCCTCTCGTCCATGTGCGACCTCACTCGCAGGTTCAAGTTGCAGGCCTGCGCGGAGCCCTTCCCGTACTTCTCGCAAACGTACGGCCTCTCGTCTGTGTGCGACCTCACTCGCAGGTTCAAGTTGCAGGCCTGCGCGGAACCCTTCCCGTACTCTTCGCAAACGTACGGCCTCTCGTCCATGTGCGACCTCACTCGCAGGTTCAAGTTGAAGTCGTGCGCAAAGCCCTTTCCGCACACGGCATACACGTACTGCTTCTCGCCCGTGTGCGTCTCGAAGTGGGGAAAGCCGCACTGCCCGCACGCGTGCCGCTTGTCACCGCAGCACTTGCAGTCTTCTTGTCTGCTGCAAAGGTACGGACGGGCGGGAGGACGGTGTGGTGGGAGCATTGTACAACAGGCGTCAGGGTCGGGATCGCACCAGGACCTCCTGTATACAAGGCGAGGTAGTCAACGTCTCATAGCCACCGTGATGATGATGAGAGATCGAACCCACGACCTCCTGTATCCCAGGCGAGGTAGTCAACGTCTCATAGCCACCGTGATGATGATGAGAGAGAGATCGAACCCACGACCTCCTGTAGACCAGGCGAGGTAGTCAACGTCTCATAGCCACCGTGATGATGATGAGAGAGAGATCAAACCCACGACCTCCTGTAGACCAGGCGAGGTAGTCAACGTCTGCTATCCACCGTGGTGCCACCGTGCTCACCAGCATCGATGTCTTGCAGGCTCTCCGTAGAGTCTGGCCGTTTCCCAAGCGCTGCCTTATCGTCCATTTCTTGCTTGACGAATCTGGCGGGGGAATGCAAAGAAAAACAACGACAATGAACGTAGACAACCAAATAGATAAATAATAAATATATAAATGTTGCGCCGTCATTAAACCGCCACCACCCGACACAGCCATTTAGTAAGGTTTAGTGCCAATTCATTACGCAGTACGGCACTACTGTGGAGTGTATAGTGTAGTGTATAGTTTATCCACCGGCTGTAGTAGTAGCTATCCAAACTCTATAATAGTACTAACTTCACAGCGTGTAGTGGTGAGGCTTAGTCCCGTGCAGAGCCCTAGCCAGGCTGAGGCTGGGCTGCTANCCCCCCCCCACCACCATCCCCCACCCGCTCTACAATAATATCATCCAAGGACTATAATAGTAGTATCTACCGACCAGAGGTCACAAACGGGTTTTGATTCCTTACCCATACCCGGTCGCACCAAGGTCGCAAACGGGTACCCGTACTCGTACCCGGCCGGGTACGGGTAGGGTACGGGTATCGGGTACCTGATTGCGACCTTTGGGATGAAGCCATGTTGCAGGCGCCAGTGGGTTGATTCTAGGAACTTGAATTGTGAGAAGAGACAAGACGTTGGGAAATGAGTGACAAACAGTTACTCACCAGTGACTCACGGTCTACCCGTACCCGTACCCGGCCGCACCAGGGTCGCAAACGGGTACCCGTACCCGTACGGGTAGCCGGGTATCGGGTAGGGTACGGTATCGGGTACCGGTTGCGACTCTGCTACCGACCCTATAGTAGTAAGTGCTGCACACATTGGGGAGAAGAGGACATCACACTGAAGAATTCACCTCAGAATTCCGCCCCACCGATCACACTGAAGAATTCACCTCAGCGGAGGCGACTTTCTCGCGCATGCGCAGATGCGTGGCCTGGCACCACCCTGTGCTAATAAAAGGGAATACATTGTTAATTTAACCACTTTAAACTTGACAGATGTGAAATACGAATAGAGCTTTTCCGTCGCGTGGCATACGGTGTGGTATCTGTGTACTTTTTCGATGCGCAAAACCCCACAGTTTGTAAGTGAAACACGTCACAAGGTACCCGCGCAAACAGGCAGACAGACACACAGACGAAAGATGACTTTCATAGGTAGTGTATAGTGTAGTGTAGTAGTGTATAGTGTAGTGTATAGTGTAGTGTGTAGTGTATAGTAGTGTGTTGTAGTGTAGTAGTAGTAGTGGTGGGTAGTAGTGTGTAGTAGTANTNTATAGTGTAGTGTATAGTGTAGTGTGTAGTAGTGTAGTGTGTAGTGTATAGTGTAGTGCAAGGCTGTAGCCATGGAGACAACATTGGGGGGGGGCAGATTTTCCAGGTGTCTGGGGTCCTCCCCCAGAAAAATATCTAAATTTGAAAACTAATTTCCTGCCATTTCCTGCCTAAAACATTTACAAATTCACCAACACATGGGATGGACTTTTTATAATTATATTTTTTTACAATAATGTCTAACAGTGTATTGTAACATTGCTCTGTTTTAACTTTTTTTTTTTTACCATTTCTTGCTTATTGTATGTAATGTTTGAGATTACGGATTAATAAAGTACAACCACAATCATATCAACAGAAATCTATGCGTTGATTTACATGAAGGCAAGTCCAGATATTGTGACCAAGGTTTAGCAAATTGTTTTTATTTACAAAGCATTAAATTACTTAATTTTTAAAACATAAAATATAATATAATAACGTCCTTGACGTATATTACTCGCTCTACTACCAGGCCGCCTTTGTCTCCCCAGTGGCGATGTTCACACACCACACCAGCTACTGCTTTGAGGCTGAGGCGACCTAGGGGAGGCCCGGGACCGGTTTAAATAATCAGTGGAGCTGGTGCCAGGCTACGTGCACCTAGAGCCACCATCGCCTCTGATTGGACGGCGCCTTCCAGCAGCGAGCGCTTCTATTGGCTTAGCCACTCAGACCGCGTTGTCATCGATTCGATTCTTGAACAAAACGCAGCTCGATTCAACCGCTGTAAAAGAAAGGGGCGTTGTGAATCGATGATCGATTCTATAATCGTTTGTTATTGCAGTCCCAGATTGGAGAGAATCGATTTGGTGATAAGCCGCACATCGATTCTGGAGTCGGGAAGGATTCGAAATTCCGCCATCGCGTTTGAGGTAAATTTTCATTAAAATATTCTTTTGATATTTCCGTATTTAATGTACTTCAACAATAAACTGCAGGGATTCATATTATTAAAGTCACGTAGAAGGGAAATAATCTAAATAAAGCGATACAATAATTTTATTATAATAGTTAAATTATTGTATAATGTAAAATTTGTATTATTTTATTATTTCCCTTCTACGTGACTTTACCGAAAGAATCAACAATATGGGAGTTTTATTTTCTTGGTTCTTTCGGTAAAGTCACGTAGAAGGGAAATAATACAAATAAAATTGCTTTATTATTATAATAAAATATTTAGATTACAATTATTGTATTATGTTTAATTTTAATTATTTTATTACTTCCTTTCTACGTGACTTTACCGAGAGAACCAATAAATCGGGAGTTTGCTAATTTGTGCTTTAAAATATTTCCTCAAAATCGCCTCCCGCCTTGGAGACAAACAGGTTTGGGTGTTTCCCCTCCCACGTGACGCGGAGTTTGTTTCCCGCCAAATCTTTTCGGCTCCTCCCCCTCGCCCGCCCCCATTTGAGGGGGGGGGGTGAAGGCGGTTGCCATGGATTTTTGATGCGGTTGCCATGGATTTTTGATGCGGTTGCCATGGATTTTTGATGCGGTTGCCATGGATTTTTGATGCGGTTGCCATGGATTTTTGATGCGGTTGCCATGGTTTTTTGATGATAAATGATTTGCATGTGCAGTGTTAAGTCTATGGTGCAGTGTTGAGTCTATGGGCAGTGTTGAGTCTATGGGCAGTGTTGAGTCTATGGTGCAGTGTTGAGTCTATGGNCAGTGTTGAGTCTATGGTGCAGTGTTGAGTCTATGGTGCAGTGTTGAGTCTATGGTGCAGTGTTGAGTCTATGGTGCAGTGTTGAGTCTATGGTGCAGTGTTGAGTCATGGTGCAGTGTTGAGTCAATGGTGCAGTGTGAGTCTATGGTGCAGTGTTGAGTCTATGGTGCAGTGTTGAGTCTATGGTGCAGTGTTGAGTCTATGGTGCAGTGTTGAGTCAATGGTGCAGTGTTGAGTCAATGGTGCAGTGCTGAGTCTATGGGCAGTGTTGAGTCTATGGGCAGTGTTGAGTCTATGGGCAGTGTTGAGTCTATGGTGCAGTGTTGAGTCATGGTGCAGTGCTGAGTCTATGGGCAGTGTTGAGTCTATGGCAGTGTTGAGTCTATGGTGCAGTGTTGAGTCTATGGTGCAGTGTTGGTCTATGGTGCAGTGTTGAGTCTATGGTGCAGTGTTGAGTCTATGGTGCAGTGTTGAGTCTATGGGCAGTGCTGAGTCTATGGTGCAGTGTTGAGTCTATGGTGCAGTGTTGAGTCTATGGTGCAGTGTTGAGTCTATGGTGCAGTGTTGATGTGTCTGTGCGGCAGGATGTGGCACTGGTGGTGCCATGATCCACTCAGCATGCATCCTCGCACTCCCAAGACCCCGTCCTCCCATCCCCTCCCACCACGATCCGATTGTGTCGAGAAGATTCCAGAAGAATGGATCATTCGTGTAATTTTTTATCCCCATCGACTGTGAACTCGCGCTTGAATTCGGTCGTTTTCCCTTCGTCTCGTTGCGTCTCTCTGCGCTGCTGATCGAATGGCCGGCGATACCCCTGCCTGCTGATCTCCACATCGTCGTCGTCGTCAGCCACGCTCGATCCTCCGCGGAAATGAAGACCTCCCCCAATCCACGGCCATCTCTCACCAGTCGCGTGACCGCGCACCGACGACGTCACGTCTCCCACCTGCGCTTGAACACAACCGTGCGCGCTCCCGCACCCCCCTTCGCAGGTCGCGTCGGGGCTACGCCAGCGACAATGACGACGACGATGACCACCGTCATCGCGACAATGCTGCTGGTGGCGACGACGGGGCGGCAGCGGCGTCGACGGTGTCGGCAGACGACGCGAAGAAGCCTTCTCCGTCCCATCCGTACGGGCTGTGTCCCCCGGGCCACCACGTCTCGCTGCCGTTCTCCACGAAGGCCGTGGAGGGCAGCAGCAGCAGCTGGAGGACGCGTCCCACGTGGAGGCACGTTGCACTCGGTGCCCGCCACGCCACTACACCCAGTTCTGGAACTCCCTGGACCGGTGTCTCTACTGTGGCCCGGGGTGCAAGGAGGGTCAGCGGCTCGCGAAGGAATGCAGCCCCACGCACGACCGCGTGTGCGAGTGCGAGCCGGGCACCTTCCTGCTGCAGGAGTTCTGCGTGCCGCACAGAAGCTGCGCCGCCGGGCACGGCGTCGTCACCAAAGGCACGCACGGGGGCGGGGGGCGGATACACCACGTGTGTCGTCGCGGTTCATTCGGCGATCGATTCGCTCGGACCAAGACGCTACTCAATTATTGCGTCTTATTTAATTAGTTGAATCGATGACAGTTCCTTCCGCGTGACCTNCCCATCAACAAAAATGCACGAAAGCCCACACTCCCCATTCATGCATTCTTCATTCATTGTAGTACTTGGTGCTGCATGTCGCTCGGCGCGTACATGCACGGGTAGGATGTCCTCGCTAAAGGCGCGAGTGCACATGACCTATTCATTCGTGGAGAGGTGAAATAATTTGCGCATTTAATTTGTTCTGTTGGCTCCAATCACCAGTTGCCCATCGGGATAGAGCTTCTGCGTGCCCAGCACGAGCTTTCTACCCCACTCGGACATTAATTGGTTCCTACATGCATCCGTCTGATGATCATTCATTTGTTCATAATAAAGGTTTTGGGTTAGGTCGCGTTATTTATAAATGTGTCATTTGTAAATGTATTTAGTCGTCAAGCCGGGGAATCTTATCACCACTTTCCCGTCGCCTAGCTATCTCCCAGCCATCTCCCAGCGCCAATCAATGCCTATTCTCTTCTCATCTTTCTCTCTCTACGCATCTCTACATTCTCTCTCTCTGTCTGCCCGTGCACCCCATCTCACGCTCTGCTCGGCACCGCAGGATCCCCGCACGAAGACACGCACTGCGCCCCGTGCCCTTGGGGATTCTTCTCCCCGGAGGTATCGGCGAATGCCACGTGCCGCCCGCACACAAACTGCTTCACTCCGGGCTCCGTGCAGCTGCTGCCCGGGCCTCCACGCACGACGCGCTCTGCTGGTCCTGCCACGAGCGACGGGCGTCCGTGCGGAGTCGGGAGCATGGCGACGCGAGGCCGGCAGGTGAGCCGCTTGCGATGACCGCTCTCTCGTTCACGTGTTTCATACGACGTATCGTTTTAGCGGCAACCGTAGATCGATGGCATAGTCGGAGAAGCAGCTGCTGGCTTCGGAGGGCAGTAGATGCCGTACTGGGTGATTGCATTTCATTTACACCTGATGACGATTGCTTGTGTTGCAATCGAAACGTCGTATGCCGGTAGCAAGACGCGTCGCCTCTCTTCCCTCCGCAGGGGAAGATGGTGCCGAGCCTCCACCGTCTAACCCGCCGCCCCAGCCGGAGTACGCGTGCGTGGACGCGACCCTGCGATTCGTGGACAGCGTCCGTCACCTGATTCTGCCGTGCCTGGCCCACCACGACACGAAGGAGGCTGCCTACATCTGGAAGCTTCTGGCCGGTGCCGCGAGGCGGCGGCGGCGGGAGCAGGAAGGGCGCAGGCAGCGTGGGGGAACGAGACGAAGCGGGCGAGGAGGTTGGAGAGGCAGCTGGAGATGCTGCTGGGGATTTGCGCAAAGGGAGCGTCGCCAGGAGGGTCGGTGAGAATGCACGCGGCGACGGCGGCGGCGGCGGACTGAACGTGGTCGAACAAGATGGGGGGAAGGGCCTTTGAAATGGTCATGTTAGTCAAAAAACCAAGTTTGAGGACGTCCATCTGCTTGGTTCTTTCGGTAAAGTCACGTAGAATGGAAATAATAAAATAATAAAATAAAACATTAAATATATTATTATAAATAATAAAATTATATAATTATACAATTTAAGCCTAATAAAATATTTTATTATATTATCTTATTATGTTTTATTTTTATTATTTCCATTCTACGTGACTTTACCGAAAGAACCAAGAAGATGAACCCTTGCAGTCACGAAAGCTTTAAATCGAAATTTGAGGAGGTCTTCTACTGAAATTGGCTCAGGGCTCAGAAACATTGATATAGCAACCAAAGAGATGTTGCATTTAAATCCATGTGTCAGCTGCCCAAGCGTGGATACATTGGCTTCTTAAGTCCAGTGAGTTGACTGCACGAAATTTGCCATCTTGAAGTTGATTAGTCAAATAATTCTGGGTCTCAGAATTAAAAATATGGTTTGAATTTCGATTTAAAGCTTTCGTGACTGCAGGGATTCATCTTCATGGTTCTTTCGGTAGAAGGGAAATATTAAAATAATAAAAACATTCCTTCCCTTTATTAATGTTACCCCTATCCCCTCCCTTTCATGCTGCTAATCCGGCATAATGCACGGGCATAATATGACTTTAAAAACCCCTGCCCACCTCCTACGCATTTCACAAGTAGTGACTAATCCCATATCTGCATTTCCCATAAATATGCAAAATTCCTCTTGATATGCAAATTATTTTGTCAAGGCGCTCTTCCTCCTCCAACCCAGCTTAAATATACGCTCCAAGCCTGGGGTGTTTCATTCAGACGCTGTCTTCCCGACAGACCTGTTCTTCACCTGAGAACGGCTTCTTGCGTTGTGGCGAAACGTCGTGAGAATTGTATTGTTTTATTTTTATTATTTTATTATTTCCCTTCTACGTGACTTTACCGAATGAACCGAGAAGATATATATTGGTTTGTTCGCCATGCGTGTAGGGAAGCTGTGGCTCCTGGTGGTAGTTCCACGTAGCATGCTTCTGCGGGTTGTTCTCTAACACGGGGTGATGCTCTGTTCTCCGACAAGATTGTAATGGACACTTAATCCCGTGACATGACGTCATTAGGGCAAACTGCACCACATTTTTTGTGTAAAGAGATGACAGTTTTATAAGCTGTAGCCGGAGTTTTTCAAGCCCGTCGATTGAAGCCCTCTAAATGATCCAACATAGAACACTCATCGCATTAATTACATCAACTGGAGAGGGCTAAATAATTTCACAATGAGTGGTGATGATGAGGTGTGATTAATAAAACTACATTCTGTAAATTGAGACATGGCTTGTAACAGGACACAAATCAAGGTTACCGCATGCCACAAACTGCTTTGGAGACAACATAAAAGTGAATACATTTCGATTTAAAGCTTTCGTGACTGCAGGGATTCATCTTCTTGGTTCTTTCGGGAAAGTCACGTAGAAGGGAAATAATAAAATAAAAAAAAAAAACATTTTAACGTTTTATTTTTAATATTTTATTATTATTATTTTTTTATAAAATAAAATAAACATAATGTTTTATTTTATTATTTTATTATTTCCTTCTACGTGACTTTACCGAAAGAATCAAGAACAGTGAATAACTTTAATAAGCCGACAATATTAACAGACACTCCCTCACGACTGAAACCTTAATCACTGAACATTTCAGACAATTTGCCCCGCTGTGAGGTGCAGAAGAGTACGGTGTCGTTACGAACAGCGAACACTGTGACAGATAAAATGTTACAAAAGTCTCCGATTTGGATGTTGATTCACGTGAAGAGAGAATATTTCAGCAGTGTTCACAGTCTCTCCTACGACCAGGCCTCTCGATGTTTAACAGAATGTTACCGTGCTGGCTTGGAGTTAGGAATTATTAGCAGAAGGCACCGCAACTCGAACGTGATACACTCATCATAAGAATCCATGTTGTTGTATAGGCCAATCGGTTTAAAGGACGATGCATACATTACCGAAGTATATTGTTTCAACGGTTTACCGCAAGTCTGTGTGGTTAGTGCAGACTGGATGCCTTGTGATAGGGGTTCATTTGGTGTTTGAACCTCTTAATACCTCAGAAGGGTAAATCCTATTTTTTTATTTTATTCCATCACTATGTTTATTGCACCCATATATCCTTACAATCAATCCGATGAGAGCTTTATACAAAAATATCGTTGGACAAAATAAGGACCAATAAGGATAAATGAGGATGTGGTTTGTCAAAATGGTTTGGAAAAGTGAAAACAAAAATAACAAAAATATTTCGTTGTTAAGATTTTGAGAGAAACATTTCTGGAGCAGAGCGTAATGCACCTCCAATGTCAACTACTGGGGACTGGTTAATGACTTCTTTTGGAATGTAAAATGTGGTTTTGTAATTACCACGTTTGGTTACGTGTTGACTGTTGAAACCTTTAAATAAAAGTTGCATAAAATGGATACGCGTTCAAAATTCCTCAGCAGTTTAGAGCGAATCGAAATCCTAAAATACGCCATCAGCTATGCTCTACCCACTGCTGGCTGAAAGCCTCCCTTCATCATGGCTGAGATGCCAAAAAGCCACCGAGGTTTTTCTGCCCATGAGCTCCGATCTTATCGCTCCATCTGCGCCATCGGTTATCATCCCTCATCGCCGTGCTGCCCTGACCAAACTCACCAGAACGCCTGCACAGTCATTACATTGTCCTGCAAGGGATTGCGGTCGTCCTGAAGCCACCCCCACCCCCCAACTCTACCAGAGAGAGAGGGAGGAGAGGCAGTGTCCGTAGAGTCGTGGCGGGTCCCAAAGTTCACGATGAGAAGTCAGGGGCCCTGATGCTGATGGGAAGATTGCCAGGTGGGGTAGACACGTGACTGCGCCCCACGTGACCTCTTGACCCGCACCCTTCCCGTGCCCTTAGAAGAACAGCCCCCACACCCCCCCCCCGTAGCCCCTGGGCGACAGGTACTGTGAGGCCCCCAGTAATTTTTTTGTCAAGGCGCTCTTCCCCCTCCAACCCAGCTTAAATATACACTCCAAGCCTGGTGGTGTTTCATTCAGACGCTGTCTTTCCGACAGACCTGTTCTTCACCTGAGGACGGCTGCTTGCGTTGTGGCCGAAACGTCGTGAGAATTATTTTATTATGTTTTATTTTTATTCTTTTATTATTTCCCTTCTACGTGACGACTTTACTGAAAGAACCAAGAAGATGAATCCCTGCAGTCACGAAAGCTTTAAATCGAAATAAAACATTTAAGGAACACAACTTAAACGGCAAACTAGAGGACAGTGCAGCGGTGCACTCACAACTCCAAACCATCGCGACGGCGCTGAAGCAAACGAGAGAAACACAACGGGGGGCAGCATCGTGCACTCAACAGAAGTCAAAGACCCGTCACGGTGCCCACGCCACTGCGTGGCAGGCCTGGGAGCTCAGAGCGAGGGCTTTAGAGCATTCCGACCAACTCCTACACTGTAAAAACCGAGACTGGGGTTAATTAATGTTTAGTAAATATATAAGAGTAGCCTACACATAAAAATAATGACTATGTGTAGTTTGGAATCACATTGAGCTGAATTCAACACCTTTCGATTAGTTATTAATTGTATTTACTCAGTTTTGTTCGAATAAAATCAGCCATCAATAACTAAGTAGAATTTAATTATATTTTATCAGGAAAGTCAAAAATCTAAAAAATTATTAATTTTACTAACGGGAGGTTTTTGAATTTAATAACGTTACACTCCCGCCCAAACTCGAGGCATTTTTTCGCGCCACGTGCATGTCAACCATCTTCTTCAACAGACACGTTTCAGGGACCGCCGTTCTCCCAAAGGTAAGACATGTTTTATTATTTTAGCGAACAATTTTTTAACAAAGGTGTGGTAGCAGTTGAACATTGTTTTATGTTACTGCATGTTACCAGCATGCCAATTTAACTGGCTGTAACGTATATCAGAATTAACTAGCACAACGTTAGGCCTTTGGAAGTCAGTCTGATTCGACTAAAAGCACGAGACTATAATTTTTGTTCCGCACACGAAAAAGTTACGTGCGTGATTAAAACTAGACTATATTCATTCGGATCACAGCGTGTACCGAACCAAAAGTCCTGTACCTGCCGTTACACCTCCAGTATATTATATCTTGGTGTTGATGTACAGTATGCTAACGTTAGCTTGCCACCAGTCAGTTAGCGTCACCTTACGTTGTGGCTAGCTTGTTGTGTAGTTGCTAGCTAGATGATGTGAGTGACAAGAAGTTGATGTGCTAAATTGAGCATGAAAATTTGAATATTCAAAATAATAAAGAATTATCTTGTAAATGTGATTCTATTGTCCTCATGTGATTAGAGACCTGGTGGCCTTGCATCTGATACATGGACCTTTTTCTGCCTCAGGTTTTTACTTATGGAATGGAAGTGTAAGATCTGCAAGTCTTTGTCTGCCACAAAGGAAATCTACTAAAGCATTACAGACAACACGCAACATTTGGTCGTGGCAATCCCAGCCATGCCTATGACAGTTGCCCTTGCACATTTAAAACGCAGAGTGCCTTCGCACACATTTGTCCAGATACCATTCAGATGAAGAAAGTCTACGGTCAGGAAACATCTCTGCTTTTAAGTGTTTAGTTTGCAATGCTTGTTGTTCTATAGAGGACTACTTTCAGCATATTGTAAATCATCTGAAGAGCCACGAAACTGTCTTTTGTGTATTTGAAGGATGCAGCTTTCAGACAAATATATACAATACATTTCTAAAACACAAAAGCAAAGACACAAATCCTATTCTTTGAGTGATTTTAAGAAAGATGTGTATGAGAGTCGCCATAATCAGACTGTTGACCATTCTGATTTACCAGAGGCCAGTGATGGTGAGGGCACTAGTTTAGATTGTGATCAGGAAAGTGCATCATACTTAGTTCTTCAAAGAATTGGCTTACTTCTGCTGAAGCTAGAAACCATCTATAATGCCTCAGTGAAGTGCATTGATGCCTTGGTTGAAGACATTCCGTTCATTTCATCTTCAGTATCAGTTGCAGTTGTTAGAAACATACTAGATTCAACATTGAAGGTGAATAAATGCATTGTTGACCAGGCCATCGTAACTGAATTGTCAGCAGTTGTGCAACTTCCATCCCATTAGTACAGCACTTGGAGCAGGTGGTCCACTTGGTTCGGCTTTTAAGAGAAGAAAGTATTTTAAGGTGCATTTCCAGTGTGTTGATAGCATTGAATATATTATTGATACTGAAAAGAACAAGACCTTTCAATATGTGCTATTCTCCAGACTTTGCAGGAAGTCTTGAAGAATAAAGACATTGCAGAAATATTTTATCCAGAAAATCAAATAGTACTGGATATATTAAGTCAATTTTTGATGGAAAATCCTTCAAGCAAAATGTATTTTATGCTGGGGAAGAAACAAGACTGTCTATAATCCTTTACATTGACGACTTTGAGTGTGTAACCCACTAGGAACTTCGAGAAAAAAAGCACAAAATAACAGCTGTTTATTGGGTTTTGGCAAATGTTCCAACAAAGTTGCAATCTGCATTAACGTCAATACACCTAGCTTTACTTTGCAAAGCTGTTGATGTCAAACAGTTTGAATACAGAGCAATTTTGGAACCACTCTTGAAGGATCTTGTCATTCTAGAACAGGAAGGGATTTTCATTTCCAGTGTTGGAAAAAACATTAAAGGGACAGTACATTGTGTTGTAGCTGACAATCTCGATGCACATTCTATCAGTGGACTAGTTGAATGTTTCACGGGGCCGTACATCTGTAGATTTTGTCTTGGACATTCTTCAGAGTACCAGACACACGAAGTGCGGACCGGAGTGTTTCCACCTCGGACAAAGAAGGAACATAGTTTGCATGTGCAAACTGAGAGAAAATCCAAATGTTACTCATTGCTTTGGCGTAAAGCGGTCGTGTCCATTGACTGATAAATTAAATCACTTTCATTTTGAGTCTGGGTACCCACCAGATGTACTACATGACCTTTTGGAAGGCATAGTCCCAAGGGAACTAGCATTGTTTTCAGATTTTCACCAAGAAGAAGTACTTCAGTTTGACTGAGCTTAACGAGTTAATAACTGAGTCTGACTGTCAAAGTTCTGCGTTATAGGCCTATACATCTGGTAGGCTATCAGAGAATGCACTGATTTGTTATTGAAAGCTATCTTTATTTTTGTTTAATGTTTCTTGGGTGTTCTAACATTGTGCTTTCTTCTGATGTGACGCTGACCTAGGCCATTGCAAGTGTTTGTTCTAAAGGAATAGATGTAAGATGCATAGAACATGTAGGCGGCTAGTTTACTTGTTAGAAAGCCATCTTTACTGTAATTATGCATGTTAAAAAAGAAGGTCCCCCGGATTGTGGATTATGGCTCTAGTATAAGTACAGGATGCAATCAATTCGGATGTTTTAATCCTTTTAGCTGTTTGAAAAACATATTGGCCCTTAGGATTTCAATTTCATATAAAAAANAAATAATATGAAAGTTTTTTTACAGATTTTTTTTAAAACATTGTGTAANTTTAATGTGCTAAAAAGTAACCTTGATATTCATATTTTAGGTTTTTTTCGGTAAAGTCACGTAGGTAAAAAAAAAATTAATTAAAATAAAATAAAACAAAAAATCACGCAACCTTGAATCACATCCAAAAAAGTAATGTGCCTGTAATGCCCACAAATTATAAATACCTCCAGATTGTATCCCTATTGTACACAACATGATCTGTCTTTGTTTTGTACTTGTAATAGTGGATAAACATTGCAAATGCAGAATAAATGTTAATGCTGTTCCTTTTCATGGTTCATCTTTTTCATGGTGATCGGTTGACTTAACGTAAGTGAATTGTAGCACCACGAAGGCATGATATTGGGATTGAAATAGAAAAGTTATGGCAACAGACATTCAATATAAGTATTTTATTTAGTAAATCCAAATCATTTTGATCCAATATAGAAGCTATATCAATTCACCAGCAATGTAAATGTAAATCAATTTCACCCAGNTCATTAATNAATATTAATCAATCACCAGATATGTAAATAAATTACCATTGCTGATATTAAGAATAAATCACTTTTCCTGAAAACTATTTGGTTTACCAATTTTTAGGCATAACTCACTTTGGAATCANATTACTNAATCCAACACATTTTAACTGGCTTTTATTACCATGTAATTTTTTATTATTTTTTTTAGTTAATTTATTAACACTTTTATTCAATCTAAAATTACTCAATTATTACGTGTCACTTTGTTGCCATAATTAAGTAACATGTGTCACATTTTTTACATGCACAGCACACACCACGCGCACACACACCATGCACACACAGCACNCACACACCNCACACACACAGCACACACACACCACNCACACACACAGCCACACACACNCACACACACACACACACACCACACACNCACCACACACNCACCACACACCCACACACACCACACACACACCACNCACCACCACACACCNCACACACACNCACACACACCACCACACACCNCACACACACACCACACACACAGCACACGCACACACCCACACACACCACACTANGCACACACAACGCACCACACCCGTCNCACTGACACTCACGGAGGACGGATCGCTCCGCTTTGTTTCGTCGCCGTGACTTTGTGACGAGCCGCACCGCCGCCCTGCCGCAAAGAGCTTCGCAGCTCACCGGATTCCCTTCCCTCCCTCCCCACCGCGAGCCGCAGCTGGAGGAGGGTGCGGCGGCGGCGGCGTTGCACGGCGCGGTTCTGCGCGCCCGGCTGGGGCTGCCCAGCGCCGAGCTGGGGAAGGAGGACGATGCAGGAGAAGTTGAATGTCAAGCCGCTGGGTCCAAGTCAAAATTGTGAGGGAATAAAATGGGCGCCAATAAACGTCAATTATATTTTGCGACAAAAAAATGGCGGATTTGATTTGTCACGCGATTGCGAAGGGGGGCGAGGGGCCACGTGCTGCCGTACGAGGGGGAGATCCCCGCCACGGGAGCCGCGAGTCTCCCGCGGCGGGGATCTCCGCCCGATGCCAAGTCGCCGCGTCTGCAGTGAAGTGCCGTCTCAAGAGAAGTGCGCCAAGCCGTCGTTACAGATTCTTAGGTTTTTTCGGTAAAGTCACCAGGTAGGTAAAAAATTTTAATTGGTAAAATAAAATTAAAATCGCTTCCGTCTTCAGGTGGAACCGTCACAGCACGACAGCTGTATCAAGTGAGAGAAATTCCAAGAACACAGTACTTGTATATATACTGGTTGAGGGTGGGAGGAGCCAAGGTAGGCCCTGAATATTATTGTTGTGAGGTTCGGTGCGGCTGAAGCACGCTGTTAGGAATGAGCCTTTGTTGTGTAAACTGGGTGCGGCTGATGTACACTTTGACACCGACAAGAAGGTGCCATGACGGGACACCACGCACTAAACCTTCATTTCAAACGTAAAAAAAACGCCACGCAACGCCGAACACGAAGAGATACTCCGCCGTAGTTTTCCCGACCACTTTGTGGACTTTTATTGAATGCAAACAAGGACTCGGACCAAGCCCGTCCGCTCTCAAAATCCGGCAGAAGTGAAGCGCCATCTTGGGCGAATCGCAACCTTTGAAACGTCATAAGGGGTAAGCGAGAAAACAATCCGTTCAAGACCCACAGACTCATCACACAGAGACCCACAGACTCACCACCAGAGACCCACAGACTCATCACACAGAGACCCACAGACTCGCCACACAGAGACCCACAGACTCACCACACAGACCCACAGACTCATCACAGAGACCCACAGACTCATCACACAGAGACCCATAGACTCATCACACACAGATTCATAGTCTCACCACACAGAGACCCATAGACTCATCACACAGAGACCCATAGACTCCACACAGAGACCCACAGACTCCACACAGAGACCCACAGACTCATCACATAGAGACCCACAGACTCACACAGAGACCACAGACTCACCACACAGAGACCCAGACTCACCACACAGAGACCCACAGACTCACCACACAGAGACCCACAGACTCATCACACACAGATCCATAGACTCATCACACAGATCCATAGAATCACTACACAGACCCATAGACTCACCACACAAGAGACCCATAGATTCATCACACAGAGACCCACAGACTCACTACACAGAGACCCACAGACTCACCACACAGAGACCCACAGACTCATCACACAGAGACCCACAGACTCATACAGAGACCCATAGACTCATCACACAGAGACCCATAGACTCACTACACAGAGACCACAGACTCGCCACACAGAGACCCACAGACTCGCCACACAGAGACCCACAGACTCACCACACAGAGACCCACAGACTCACCACACAGACCCACAGACTCATCACACGAGACCCACAGACTCATCACACAGAGACCCATAGACTCATCACACACAGATTCATAGACTCACCACACAGAGACCCATAGACTCATCACACAGAGACCCACAGACTCATACAGAGACCCATAGACTCATCACACAGAGACCCATAGACTCACTACACAGAGACCCATAGACTCACTCACACAGAGACCCACAGACTCACCACACAGAGACCCACAGACTCATCACACAGAGACCACAGATTCACACACAGAGACCCACAGACTCATCACACAGAGACCCATAGACTCATCACAGAGACCCATAGACTCATCACACAGACCCATAGACTCACCACACAGAGACCCACAGACTCACCACACAGACCCACAGACTCATCACACGGAGACCCACAGACTCATCACACAGAGACCCATAGACTCATCACACACAGATTCATAGACTCACCACACAGACCCATAGACTCATCACACAGACCCATAGACTCATCACACAGACCCACAGACTCATCACATAGAGACCCACAGACTCATCACACAGAGACCCACAGACTCATCACATAGAGACCGACAGACTCATCACACAGAGACCACAGACTCATCACACACAGATCCATAGACTCATCACACAGATCCATAGAATCACTACACAGAGACCCATAGACTCACCACACAAGAGACCCATAGATTCATCACACAGAGACCCACAGACTCACCACACAGAGACCCACAGACTCATCACACAGAGACCCACAGACTCATACAGAGACCCATAGACTCATCACACAGAGACCCATAGACTCACTACACAGAGACCCATAGACTCACCACACAAACCCACAGACTCACCACACAGAGATCCATAGACTCACCACACAGAGACTCATAGACTCACCACACCGACCCATAGACTCACCACACAATCCCATATACTCACACAGAGACCCATAGACTGACCACACAGAGACCCATAGACTCATCATACAGAGATCCATCGACTCACCACACAGAGACCCATAGACTCATCATACAGAGATCCATCGACTCACACACAGACCCATAGACTCGTCACAGAGATTCATAGGATCACCACACAGAGACTCATAGACTCATCATACAGAGTCACATATACTCACACAGAGACCCATAGACTCATACAGAATCCCATATACTCACACAGAGACCCATAGACTCATACAGAATCCCATATACTCACAGAGACCCAAGACTTCACACAGACCCATAGACTCACCACACAGAGATCCATAGCCTCACTACACAGAGACCCATAGACTCACTACACAGAGATCCATAGACTCACCACACAGACCCATGCACCTAGCTTAGCACAGCAGTCAACCCATGGCACCTGCTGGGTCTGCTCCGTGACCTCCTCATGCACCTAGCCTGGCACAGCAGTCAACCCACGGCACCTGCAGGGTCTGTCCCGTGACTTCCTGCACCTAGCCTGGCACAGCAGTCAACCCATGGCACCTGCAGGATCTGTCCCATGACCCCCTCCTCCTGCACCTAGCCTGGCACAGCAGTCAACCCATGGCACCCACAGGATCTGTCCCATGACCCCTCCTCCTGCACCTAGCCTGGCACAGCAGTCAACCCGTGTCACCTGCTGGGTCTGTCCCGTGACCTCCTCCTGCACCTAGCCTGGCACAGCACGGCATCTGCTGGGTCTGTCCCGTGACCTCCTCCTGCATCTAGCCTGGCACAGCAGTCAACCCACGGCGCCTGCTGGGTCTGTCCCTGAGATGATAAGCCACTTCGCTAAGCCATCTCTCTCTCTGCGCGTGTCTGTCTGTCTTTGTGTCTCATAACTTTAATGTAAATTGTATTATGGTTGTCATTGTTTGATATGCGCTGATTTTTTGGGGAAGGTTTTTTCTCCTGGATGTTTCTGTTGCGCGTCGTCATTTTAAGATTTTATTTTTTCGTGTTTTTTGTTTCTTGCCCATGGGTCACGTGGTTATACCTCAAAATAAATTAAACTTTAAACTGAAACTGTCTCCGTGTCTGTGCCTCTGTACATCTGTAACGGGAAGACATCTTCTGTAACGGGAAGACATCTTCTGTAACGGGAAGGCATCTTCTGTAACGGCAAGACTTATTTATATACTACACACTACACTACATTATACACTACTATACACTACACTATACACTACACTATACACTACACTACTACACTACACTATACACTACACTATACACTACACTACTATACACTATACACTACTACTATACACTACACCACCACTACACTATACACTACACTATACACTACACTATACACACTACTATACACTATACTATACACTACACTATACACTACACTATACACTACACTATACACTACATTATACACACTATACACTATACACTACATTATACACTACTATACACTACACTATACACTACACTACACACTACACTATACACTACATTATACACTACTACACTACACTACACACTACACTGTACACTACACTATACACTACTACACTACACTATACACNACTACACTATACACTACACTATACACTACACACTACTATACACTACACTACACTATACACTACACTACACTACTACACTATACACTACACTACACTACACACTATACACTACTACACTATACACTACACACTACACTACACTATACACTACACACACTACACTATACACTAGTGCTGTGCTAGTGACGAATTGGCACGTTCTGTTTACGTGACAACCCTCGCTAGTTGGTGGTGGCAGATTTTAACGACACATTTATATATTTTTGCGATCAAACCCAAAACACCTCTCATGGATTCACCACGTTATGAACATCACATTTGCATTCATAAGTTGCTTGCTTAATTGCCTCAGCAACTCGGTGTTTCGTATCGAATCTCGTCTCAAACAATCGAAGGGCGCCCCCAAGTGGCAGCTGCCCCTGTGTGGCACAAGGTGGCGGCCCTGCACCGGCCTGCACGTGGACAAGAGTCTGTCGTTCGGGGGCGATGATTGACGCGTCATCTCCCTTGTGGGTTTTCTGGATAATATTCTTAGTTTTTTCGGTAAAGTCACGTAGGTAAATAATAAAAATTAATAAAAGTAAAATAAAATAAAAATCACGACGTTTCTATTGCAACACAAGCAATCGTCATCAGGTATAAATAAAATAGCAAACAAAAAATTCTAACCACAAAAACTATAGACAGACATATGAGCGGACAAATATCACCAAGATACACAGAGAGAGAGAGTGACCCAGGTACAGAGAGGGAGATCGTCTCTGTGGCGAGGCCTTAAATAGGCAGAGGGGGCGGGGGCAGAGAGATGGGGAGGGGTTAGAGACAAAATTAACTTGTCAATGAGTGCGGAAAACACGTAGTAAAGTACGCAGGCTTGAACATTAGGAGAGAGGGAGAAAGAACACACTAAATTAAATAACCAAGATAATGTCTGGACAATGTCTGGAATTAGCACGATTTTGACCGTGACACCAACATGCAACGACCTGTGCGTTGTGAGTGACACGTGGCTTGTCTTACATCCGCCGTGAAGCAGACTGCGCATATTTTGGTGAATGTCACTGGGGTAGCCAGCTGTGCCTGTCCGATTTGAACCTTGAACCTCTGCAATGAATAGAGAATGCGCTACCAAATATAGATCCGGATGACCCATCTAGTTATCGTCCCATCACTAACCTCTCGAACCTCTCTAAACTCCTTGAACGACTAGCCCTCGCCCAGCTACAACCACACGTCACCTCCTCCGCAAACTACTGCTGCTCCAATCAGCTACCGTCAAAACTATTCCACAGAAACAGCACTCACTAGAGTGCTCGATGACATTTTAACGATCGTTGATTCCGGCTCAACTGTTGCACTTGTAAGTCTGGACATTTCGTCAGCCTTCGACACCATCAACCATTCGCTCCTTACTTCCCTCCTGAAATCCGACTTCGGTATATGCGGCTCAGCACTCAAGTGGATAGCTTCGTACCTTTCTGACCGGCAATCTTCAGTCAGGGTGGGCATGTCCACATCGCCTGTAACAAGAGCATTATGCGGGGTTCCCCAGGGCTCTGTTCTAGGTCCCCTGCTCTTCACAGCCTACACTTCCCCGATCGGCCGGCTCATTGCAAGTTTTGGTGTTAAGCATCACTCATACGCGGATGACACGATTCTATTCACGCCATCGATTCTAGCAATGCATCTGGATTCGAGAAGCTCTCGGAATGTACCACCGTCGTGCAACAATGGTTCACTGCACACAACCTAGCCCTTAATCCGAAAAAGTCAGTGGCCATCATGTTAGGTACCAAGCAACGTCTCAATTCAGCAGCACTCCCACACACATACACATCTTCGGTCACAGCATCAAGTTTACCGACCACTTCAGCTACCTCGGTCTCATCCTAGATTCAACTTTATCCTTCGACCGTCAAACCAACCATATCATCAGCTCATGTAACTTTCACCTGAAGGCTCTTAGACACATACGTCCTCTCATCTCTACTGAAATTGCCAACACATTGGCATGTTGCATAGTTGGGTCTCGCCTTGACTATTGCAACTCCGTCCTAGTCCGGACCTCCGCTGGCAACCTAAAGGAACTTCAAAGACTACAAAATAACCTGGCACGCGTCGTCATTGCCACACTCATCCCCGCCTCGACTCACTAGCTTGTCTCCGTGCTCTCAACTGGCTCCCATTGCCAGTAGGGTCACATACAAGATCGCCTGCCTCTCCCACAACGCCTTCATATCCGCCTGCCCGCCATACCTTTCTTCATTACTGACAACTTGCAGCTCAGCACACGGCAGATGCCTGCGCAGCGCGACTCACGACCTCCTCTCGATACCAAGATCCAGGATGGTCATCGTGTCTATGCGCCGCTTCTCGGTGGCAGCCCCAACAGTCTGGAACGATATCCCTCTGCACATTCGCAGCATCACCTCAATCGCCTCCTTCAAGAGACACTTAAAAACTCACCTCTACAATCACGTGCTTTTGAGCGACTCTGAGCTTGGCTCCGCGCCTCTGAGTTGCGGCCACTACGTCTGCAAATTTGCGCACGTTACAAATTGAACTATTATTATTATTTTGCCGTGAAACGAATGCATTTTGAGCTCCCCCTCCCGCCCCCCTCCCCAAAAAAACAAAAGTGTATTTTTATAATTTTTGCACGGTGTACATTATGGAAAATACCCACATGGCAAATTTCAAGTTTCTTGAATATCGGAAGTACGCTAAACATTTTGAACAGAGACATACATTCACAACTTTGCCTTTTATACACTATACACTACACTATACACTACACTATACACTACACTATACACTACACTATACACTACACTATACACTACACTATACACTTCACTATACACTACACTATACACTACACTATACACTACACTATACACTATACTATACACTACACTATACACTATACACTACACTATACACTACACTATACACTACACTACTATACACTACACTATACACTACTATACACTACACTATACACACTACACTACTATTCACTACACTTTACACTACACTATACACAATACACTACTATACACTACACTACTATACACTACTATACACTACTATACACTACTATACACTACACTATACACTACACTATATACAATGCACTCGATATGTTACATGTTGATATACATGACATCTTGATGTGACGTACCGGGCAAGAGTTTTTGTAGCTGCGAATTTAAAGTGTTTTGCATGTTCCGTCAAACAAAAGCCTCAATTTTTCGATTTAAAGCTTTCGTGACTGCAGGATTCATCTTCTTGGTTCTTTCGGTCAAGTCACGTGGAAGGGAAATAATAAATATTAAAATTTAAAAAGAAAAGAAAATTAAATCACGACTTTTCGGAAGCTTGTGTCGCCCGAAACGTCGCGATTAAATTTTTTTAATTTTAATTTTTTCACCTCCGTGACTTTACCAAAAAACACAGAGTATGCGCATATACTCTTTGCTTATTTCTATTTTATATTTTATTTTTCACCCACGTGACTTTACCGAAAGAAGCAATCACGAAAACTTCAAATCCACTGCTGCACATACAGAACTGTGGCCAGTGTTGAGTCTATGGGCGGGCGCCTATCAGCTCTACGGAATTAGCCTCCCTGCCACGTGGTCGCCTATCTGCGCTACGTTTTCTAAACGCGCCCTGCTAAAGCCACGCGTTCCCACCAGTGGACCGTCTCCCGCCCTTGTTGTGGTAGCGAAACGTCGGACCTCCACCACCACCACCACCTCCACCACCGCACGAGGCAATAGCTTCGTGTGTCACCTCCTCGCCACGACGGAGTAGAGAGCTCAAGACCCCCACCACCCACACAGACGTCTACGGAGCGAACCACGAGGTGAGTGAGTGCAGCCCTAGGCCACATTGCCCCGCCTGTTGGGCTGGGATTGGGCTGGGATTGGGCTGGGCTGATACCCCCACCCCCACCACCATCCCTGTGGTCTTTGTGGAATAGTTGAGGGGTCTAAACTGTGTTGTCAATCCGCCCGTGGAATGTAACATTCATGTAAATGTCTAAGTCGAGATCATTTAATCAGAATCCGTGGGCGTCACGGTGACTAGGTGGATGTTAACTCCTTCGCCTGGTCTACAGGAGGTCGTGGGTTCGATCGCGACCCTGTAGAGATGTTGACTACCTCGCCTGGTCTACAGGAGGTCGTGGGTTCGATCTTGCCCCTGTAGAGATGTTAACTACCTCGCCTGGTCTACAGGAGGTCGTGGGTTCGATCATGACCCTGTGAGATGTTAACTCCTTCGCCTGGTCTACAGGAGGCGTGGTTCGATCGCGACCTGTAGAGATGTTGACTACCTCGCCTGGTCTACAGGAGGTCGTGGGTTCGATCGCGACCCTGTAGAGATGTTACTACCTCGCCTGGTCTACAGGAGGTCGTGGTTCGATCATGCCCCTGTAGAGATGTTAACTACCTCGCCTGGTCTACAGGAGGTCGTGGGTTCGATAATGCCCTGTAGAGATGTTAACTACCTCGCCTGGTCTACAGGAGTCGTGGTTCGATCGCGACCCTGTAGAGATGTTGACTACCTCGCCTGGTCTACAGGAGGTCGTGGGTTCATCATGCCCTGTAGAGATGTTAACTACTTCGCCTGGTCTACAGGAGGTCGTGGGTTCGATCATGCCCTGTAGAGATGTTAACTATTCGCCTGGTCCACAGGAGGTCGTGAGTTCGATCGCGACCCTGTAGAGATATTGACTACCTCGCCTGGTCTACAGGAGGTCGTGGGTTCCATCATGTCCCTGTAGAGATGTTGACTACCTCGCCTGGTCTACAGGAGGTCGTGAGTTCGATCGCGACCCTGTAGAGATGTTAACTACCTCGCCTGGTCTACAGAAGGTCGTGGGTTCGATCCCAACCATGACGCCCCTCTATCAAGTTCAAGTTCATGTATTACGTGTAGCCCTGTGAGCCATTCGGCTCTTGAATCTGGTGCAACCGCAACAAACAAAAAACAAAACATGAACAAGAAAACATCTTAAAGTGAATATGTGACTAAGTGCAAACAAAATCTAAGAAAAGACCAAAATATTGCAGAAAAAGTACCGTTACACCAACGCCATGTGCAAAAATCCCAGTGGGATGCAAGTCAAACAACAACAACCACAAGACAACTTAGATTAAGGCCATCAGTCTAACTCTGTACATCAACAAACATGGCAAACCAAAAAAAAACGGGCCGAACGAAATCTGTTTAGGCATGCGGTGGCTGGGCATGCGGGTTACATGACCCAGCCAACGCAGCCTTGCCTGCCGGAGGAGCTCACCAATAGGACTTTGTCCAGATCTTTCAAGGATTTGTGAGCTCCACACACAATCCAGCCTGGTTATCCGAGGATGGATCGTAGACAGGCCAGCCTAAATGTTTCTAACCGGTTAAGATGGATCATAGACAGGCCAGCCTAAATGTTTAGGCTGGTCTGTCTAGAATTTCCCTTGGGTGATCATCTCTGCCTGGTGCCTTTCCTGGTCTCGACTCTGGATCTCCTTCAGGACTTCCTCAACAGATGGCACCTCAGCCAGTCACTCACAGGGGGTGACTCTTCCAATATTTGAGGCACCGCAGCCTCAGCACTGTCATCCCCACTTTGTGCCATGATGTTTTCCTGCTGAGGGATTTCCCCTCCCCAGGACCTCACAGAAATGCTCAGCAAATCTGCAAACCTGTTCCTGGGGATCTGAGATTGGATCACCATTCTTTCCCCTAATATGGTGATAGGTGTGGCACTACAATTACGTTTTTGATGGAATTAAACAGCGATGTCTGATCACGGGCTACTGAGGCAGATTCCATCTCCTCAGAAACCCGCGACCACCACCCATCATTGCAGCGCCTCACGGCTCTCAGAACCTCCGAGCGAAGGCTGCGGTAAGCCTCCTCATTCTCTGACGTGGAATGCCGTAGACTATGAGAGTGGGCCTGTCGCTTTTTCTCAGCCAGCCTGAAGACCTCTGTCAGCCAGGGTCTCTGGGGAGGTCTGAACCGCATACCCAAAGCAGCCATTGCAGCTGCATGAGCCACAGTCATTAACCTCGCCCATTTACCCTCTATGTGTATCTGTGACCCTCTGTGACAATTCTCTCTCTCTCTATCTCTCTTGCGTCTCTGTGTGATCGCTGCTGCTGCTGCTGCTAGCGGCGGCGTCCTTCCGGCAGCAGAGGACATCCACGTGACCGGCGGCGTCTGCGTTCGAAGCGTTTGGGGGCGGCGGGATGGAGCAGCAGTACGAGTCCGTGGCCGAGTTGGGCGCTGGGGTCTACGGGGCCGCGACGACTTTCAAGGCTCGCGACCTCCGGGACCAGGGCCGCTTTGTGGCGCTGCTCAAGGGCCTGCGCCTGCAGACAGGCGGGGGCCCGGAGGAAGATGCCTGGCAGCTGCTGCAGCTACAGCTGCTCACGAAGCTGGAGCACCCCAACGTGGTGAGGTGGGTGTCTCTCCCACCCTCGCGCCGCGTCACAATCCCTCGCAATCGTCGCCACGTCAGCCTCCAATCCTCCGCGGTCATCGTGTCTTGGTGTCACTCGCCTTACGTTGTCGCCATCTCCACCGTGGATGGAGTTGGAGCACCCCAACGTGGTGAGGTGGGTGTCTCTCCCACCCCTCGCGCGCGTCACAATCCCTCGCAATCGTCGCCACGTCAGCCTCCTCCTCCAATTCTCCACGGTCATCGTGTCTTGAAAAGATTAGGAGACAGATCGTCGTCGTCGTCGTCAAACCGAGATGACTTCTGCGCTCTCTTGCTCTGATGTCTCCGACCCCGACCCCGACCCCGACCGGCCTGCCCCAGGCTGCTGGACGTCTTTGTGGATATCCCTGACGAGGGCGGCGCGCGTCACGCCGTGGTCTGTGAGCTCGTAGACCAGGATCTGTCCACCTACCTGGGGAAGTCGCCCCACACACCGTCCCACCACATCAAGGTGCCACCGCCAGCACCACCACCACCCACCCCGTCACTCCCTACCCCACCCCCAAAAGGCAACACCACTCTCAGAGTCTCTGTGTATCTCTATGGGTCTCTGTGTGTCTCTGTGAGTCTCTATGAGTCTCTGTGTGTCTCTGTGTCTCTATGAGTCTCTATGAGTCTCTGTGTGTCTCTGAGTCTCTATGAGTCTCTATGAGTCTCTGTGTATCTCTGAGTCTCTATGAGTCTACCAGTCTCTGTGTATCTCGCACGCACGTTGCCAGCCGAGCCTCGGAGCGGCTAACGAGTTTACACTCCCCCCCCCTCCTTGTGTCGTGACCTTGTGCCGTGCCCTTGCGCCGTGACCTTGCGCCGTGACCTTGTGCCGTGCCCTTGCGCCGTGCCCTTGCGCCGTGACCTTGTGCCGTGACCTTGCGCCGTGACCTTGTGCCGTGCCCTTGTGCCGTGACCTTGTGCTGTGACCTTGCGCCGTGACCTTGTGCCGTGACCTTGCGCCGTGACCTTGTGCCGTGACCTTGCGCCGTGCCCAGGAGGTGACGCGCCAGCTGCTGTGTGGGCTGCGCTACCTGCACGGCCACGGCCTGGAGCACCGCGAGCTCACGCCACGCAGCGTCCTGGTGACGGCCTCGGGCGCGTCAAGCTCGCCGGCTGGGGGCTCGGACGCTTCCTCTTGGACGGCGCGAGCACGGCTCCCACCCCGGCGGTGAGTAGAGAGAGTGAGAGAGAGAGGTCTTCTTGGTTCTTTCGGTAAAGTCGTCACGTAGAAGGGAAGTAATAAAATAATAAAAATAAAACATAATAAAATAATTCTCACGACGTTTCGGCCACAACGCAAGCAGCCGTCCTCAGGTGAAGACCAGGTCTGTCGAGGAGACAGCGTCTGAATCTGTCTTCCGGCCAACACCGGCGACGATTATCTTAACCGGTCCCGGGCCTCCCCTAGGTTGACTCAGCCTCAAAAGAGTACCCGGTGCGGTGCGCGGTAAACATCGCCACCGGGTAGACAAAGGCGGCCGGGTGCGGTGCTGGCCACCCACCCCCTCGTGTGCCGGCCGTCATAGGCGCTGCTACTCGCCAAGGCACTTGCCCCTACGGTGTGTGAAGGCTACACGGGGGATCTTTGTCTTTGTGTGTGCCGCTGCTGTAGGTGTCCCCGTCGTGGTACCGCGCCCCGGAGCTGCTGCTGCGGGTGACCTGCGCCCGGCCGCCGACCTGTGGAGCGTCGGCTGCATCTTTGCTGAGATGTTTACACGCAGGTGCTCCTTGAGCACCGCCACCCGCACACCCACACACCTAGCAACCCACCCACCTAGCAACCCACCCACCTAGCAACCCACCCACCCACCTAGCAACCCACCCACCTAGCAACCCACCCACCCACCTAGCAACCCACCCACCTAGCAACCCACCCACCCACCTAGCAACCCACCCGCCCACCTAGCAACCCACCCACCCACCTAGCAACCCACCCACCCACCTAGCAACCCACCCGCCCACCTAGCAACCCACCCACCCACCTAGCAACCCACCCACCAAACCACACACCCAGCCACCCACACACCCACCCACCCACCAATCCACCCACCCAGCCACCCACCACCCACACACCCACCCACCTATCAACCCACCAAACCACCCACCCACCCACCTATCAACCCACCACCCACCAATCCACCAAACCACCCAGCCACCCACACACCCACCCACCTATCAACCCACCCACCAAACCACCCACCCACCCACCCACTCACTCACCACCCACCCACACACCCACCCACCCACACACCCACCCACCTATCAACCCACCCACCAATCCACAAAACCACCCACCCAGCCACACAGCCACCCACCTATCAATCCACCCACCCACCAAACCACCCACACAGCCACCCACCCACCTCTCCCGCACGCAATGTCACCACAGGCCTGGCAGGGTGGCGTCGCCATGGCGCCCGTGCCAGGATAGGTGCCCCCGTGGGTCCGACCGAACACCATGCCACCTCTCCCCATTGAATTGGTGTTGTTGTTATTATGATGATGTGTCTTTCCGACAGACCTGTTCTTCTGAACACCACCAGGCTTGGCAGCGTATATTTAAGTATTTAAGTATATATTTAAATATATACGCTGACAAGCCTGGTGGTGCTCATTCAGACGCCGTCTTTCCGACAGACTTGCTCTTCACCCGAGGACGGCTGCTTGCGTTGTGGCCGAAACGTCGTGAGAATTGTATTTTATTGCGTTTTATTATTTTATGATTTCCCTTCTACGTGACTTTACCGAAAGAAGCAAAAAGGTTCTAAGCGACGTCGCATCAGGTGACCTCCTTGTCTCCCTCAACGCAGGCCTCTCTTCCCCGGAGGCTCCGATGTCGATCAGCTGACGAAGATATTCGGGTGAGTAGCTCGTGGCGAGCGTGCCGTGGGAGCGGCGCGGGGCCAATAGACGCCATCTCATTTGTTAGCGGAGAGCAATGTGGGGTGGGGGAGGGGGGAGGAGGTGGGGGAGGGGAGAGGGAAGGGGAGGAGGGGAGGAGGGAGGGGAGGAGGGGGGAAGGGGGAGGAGAAGAAGGGGGGGAGGAGGAGGAGGGGAAGGGGAGGAGGAGGAGGAGGGGAAGGAGGGGGGGGAGGGAAGGGGAGGAGAAGAAGGAGGANGGGGGGCAGGAGTATTTGGCTGCTGATGTAAATTCCACAACAGCCACTCCGTTGCGCAATCATTGATGAAAGTGGGTTGATAGTCAACAGCCGAATTCTCACCGTCACCTCCGCCGCTACCCCCCCTTACCCCCCTCTTACCCTCCCCCTACCCCCCTTACCCCCCCTCCCCCGTGTCCCCATGTCCCAGTCTGCTGGGCGTGCCGAGCCTGGAGGAGTGGCTGCTCGGAGCCTCCCTGCCGCACGGCGACTTTGCCGCGCAAACTCAGCTCGGTGGTCGCCACTCCTCCTACGGTCTCCACGCTGCCCCGCGGGCCCTGGTCGACTCCACGCCGGAGATGGGGCTGGAGGTCGCGCCGGGCAACGAGAATTGGCGATGGCGCTGCTGCTGGTGAGACGCGGGCGGATTGTACGCGACGGCAATTGTCGCGCTTCGACGGGGATTACCGTTGAGCGGGCAATAACGCATCGCCTCTCGTCTCTGTGTGTCTCTCTGTGTCTCTCTCTCTCTCNGTGTCTCTCTCTCTGTGTGNCTCNGTGTCCNTGTCTGTCTCTGTGTGTCTCTGTGNCTCTCTGTGTGTGTGTCTCTCTGTGTCTCTCCGCGCCCTCCGCACGCACGGCCGTGCCTCCCGCAGGAGCTGCTGACCTTCAGCCCCCGCAAGCGCATCTCTGCGTCTGTCGCCCTCTTCCATCCGTACTTCTCTGAGGCCGCAGGCGTGGCCACGGGCGAGGCCTAAGGAGTAGGCCCTGGGCAAGGCCTAAGGAGTAGGCCCCGGGGCGAGGCCTAAGGAGTTTGCGTCCTTTTTTGTTGCCCCACCTTAAGAGGGTCGCTTGTGTTGCGCCCGAAACGTCGTCATTCGATTTGTTTTAATGTTTCGCCGACGTGACTTTACCGAATAAAAAGCTAAAGGTAATAAAAGTTAACTCTGAAGCAGCAAAAGAATGGCGAGGTACCTCTTTGTTGTTGTTGTTGTTGTCGTCGTCGTGTTGTTGTTGTTGTCACAAATGTGCAGCGGGCGACTTATTGAGAGCACACTCTCTCGCGTAACGCGGCTGCACACTGGCGATCCTGACACGCAGCCCATCTCCGGCCTCGCCACGCCAGCTGCCCGTCCTGCCGAATATCCGTCACGAGGTCGGCCACGAAGAGATGATGCCGGCGAGCAGCGACGCAGCCAGCACCCACGGCGGCACGGACCGCCGGTCCATCATCCCTCATATCCGCCAAGCGCCACCTCTGGCCACGCCCCCTTTCCAGAACCCTCCAGCCGCTTCCCGGAGCTTCTTGACCGACTCCGCCTTCATCTTCACCCCAGATACGCCCCCCACCCCCATATAATGAGGCATTGCGTAATGCACCCATGACCGTAATCACCACTCCAGGCCGACAGGTGTCACCTATAGTTATAGGTTATTTAAATCCTTTATACTGGTAGGAACGAAGTGAACCAGCCTACAATAGATTATATCGTCCGTCCGATGTCCGATTAGGTGTAGCAACATCGCCCCCTACTGCAAACACTTGGCAGGACCCTACAAAAACCTTTAGACTCAGTGAGGCTTTCCTGGCTAAACAAGTGTAACATTCCCTTATAATTCCCTGAGATAGCTTTTAATGAAAACATTTAAATTACAAATTAACTCACAGCGGCCTAAAGCCTACAGCTAGGCCTAAAGCCTAGAACTAGGCCTCAAACTCTCCCTTCGTATCGTACCCCCGCCATTTCATTTTATTATAGCCATTCATTTGTTCGTTCCTACCAGCCCACCCCGCAGGGACCTGTTCTAAACGGAATCAGCACATCAAATTAAATCCGCAGAGGAGGGGAAGACGGGTCCCAAGCATGCGACACTCACAACCATCAGTGGCAGATACTCGGCCGAGAGAGTCGAGAGAGAGAGGAAGAGACTTTTCAGGACTTTATTTCCGCTAAAACATTAACAAAAAACCATTACGGGGAAAAAACACGTAAATTGTAAATCGATAAAACATCAAACTCTTTAACAGCTGTGTGTGCACGAACTACACGTGGCACAGGGATAGAGGCTGTGCAAACGAGGCGGTGCACGGACATCTCCGTGTGTAGCAAAGTCGCTACGTGAGTGGGTGAGTGTGTGAACAGATGAGTGGGTGAGTGTGTGTGTGAACAGGTGAGTGAGCGAGTGGGTGTGTGAGGTGAGTGGGTGAGGTGAGTGTGTGAGGTGAGTGGGTGAGCGAGTGTGTGGGTGGGTGAGTGGGTGAGCGAGTGAGTGGGTGTGAGTGGGTGAGCGAGTGTGTGGGTGGGTGAGTGGGTGAGCGAGTGTGTGGGTGGGTGGGTTAGTGGGTGTGTGAGTGGGTGAGCGAGTGTGTGGTGGGTGGATTAGTGGGTGTGTGAGTGGGTGAGCGAGTGTGTGGGTGGGTGAGTGGGTTTTTCTATTTGATGAATCAAAATGCGATGTGAAAAAAATATTTTTTTCTCCCCGACATTTTCAAAACGAAATGGCGTTGACGCGTCAAACACCTGAAATCATTTTTTTTTACGGATTCAGTTGTCGGTTTTCATTAAAGTGTAATGACAGGGTCACGCCTGGCGGGGTCACGGGGTCACACCTGGTGACGTCACGGGGTCACACCTGGTGACGTCACGGGGTCACGCCTGGCGAGGTCACGGGGTCACACCTGGCGAGGTCACGGGGTCACGCCTGGTGACGTCACGGGGTCACGCCTGGTGATGTCACGGGTCACACCTGGCGGGGTCACGGGGTCACGCCTGGTGACGTCACGGGGTCACACCTGGTGATGTCACGGGGTCACACCTGGGGGGTCACGGGGTCACGCCTGGTGACGTCACGGGGTCACACCTGGCGAGGTCACGGGGTCACGCCCGCTGGCCTGGGAAGGGATTCACGGGTACGGCCACAGAGGCAACAACCGATCAACGTGAGCACGTCGAGTGAGCGGGCGGGCAACTTGCGGTTTGACGGTGAACACGGCAGAGCGGACGTGAGCTTCAGAGCGAACGCCGAGCGGTGGGATGCCGTCCGCGGCCTGACGAACGCCGCCGCGACGGCCACGCGGCACTACGGGTGCGTGCCGCTCGTCGGCAGGCGCGCGGCGACCGGCTGCCGGGGCGCGGGGAAGTCGCCGGGATACGCCGGGAGGTTCCGGACGGGGCAGCCGGGAGGCAGCGTGGCGGCGGGGACCGGGCCCACCCTCAGGGGTTGGCGTCGCCGAGGATTTCGTAGAGAAGGCCGCTGGCCACTTCGCGAGCTCCTTCCGCGCTGGAGCTCAGCACCGCGGGGAAGAAGCCGCTGCCTTCCCGCATCATCCCGGGAACGGAGACCTTGTACAGGAGGCCCATGGGCCTGCCGGGCTCCGAGTGAGCGTGCAGTTCGAAGGTCGCGTGGCCCACGCCGGCGCTCCGTAGCAGCGCCTGCAAACGCGTCTCCCACGACAAGACGGCCGTCTCCGGCAGCTCGTCCAGACCGATTGGCGTGGGCCACGGGTGGTGAGGTGCCCGCCAGAGCAGCGTGTGCGCCGCCCAGCCCACAAACAGGTTGTGCGGGGCCTTGTCGGAGACGGCGCACTCCGGCGGCGGGAGGCCTGGGACTGCCGCCACCTCCTCCTCGTCTTCCATTGCCTCCTCCTCCCCCACCTCCTCCTCCCCACCTCCTCCACCTCCTCCTCCACCGCCTCCTCCCCCCCCCCTCCTCATCTTCAGTTGCCACCGCCTCCTCCCCCCTTCCTCGTCGTCTTCCGTTGCCACCGCCGCGGCAGCAGCAGCAGCAGCCGCCGCCCCGGGTCTCGCTGCGGGATGGCCCAGTCCACGTGGATGTCTCGGCCCCACAGCCGGAAGGAGTACGGCAGCAGCACCCTGCGGGCCATGCAGGCCGCGCGGTGGCTCTCGTATTCGACGAACGCGAAGCCTCGGCTGTGGCTCCTGTCGTGGCGACAGAAGCGCATCTGGACGTCCACGACGCCCTCCGTGACGTCGCTCATGCCGCCATCACCTCGGCCCGCGTCCTAACCTTCGGCAGCCCCGCCAAGAAGAGGCGGCGATTGTCGACGCTCACGTGAACCGCGATCCGTTGCCCCGGGCGGATCTCCGACTTGTGGAGTCTCCTGACGGCGTCCGCGGCTTGCGAGCGCGTCGCGAAGGTGGCGAAGGCGTAGCCGCGGTTCTCTCCGTGTACGTCATCATGAGGCGCAGCTGGTACAGCCGCCCCACCGCCTCCAGCACGGGCACCAGCTCGTCCTCGTAGGTCGCACGGGATCCTCGCCAGAACACCTCGCAGCCGCGGGCGGGAGGGGGCCCTGCCAGTCGGGCGGCGGTCCCAGCTTCCTCTGTCCGTTCTCCTGGACGATGTTGTAGCCCGTGCGCAACACGAGGTCCAGCAGGTCCCTCTCCACGCAGCTCATGATGTCGAGCATCGGCGCTTTGTCCACGGCGGCGGTGACGACGGGGCAGCGGCTTGGGGCCCGTTGGAGCCCTTGACACTCACCGGCGCAGAAGCCTCGTGCCGACAAAGCCACGGCGGGGGCGGAATCAACTCGTGAAAAGGCGGGAACTCGCTCGGGCCAAGCCTACAGGCCCAGCAGTGGAGAGAGGAAGAGAGAGTGGAGAGACGGATGGAGAGAGAGCTACCTTTGTAAACTCGGAAAATCACAATAAAATAGAAACCCAAGAAACTGTGTCTTGACCTTTGAACCGCCCTGTATAATGACCCCTCACCCCCAGTAGACGACCTGGTACCCCTCCTCACTCATCCACTCACTGACCCATCCACGCACCTCACACAGCCAGTCACTCACACACTCACCCACCCACTCACCCGCACACCCAGTCGCTCACACACTCACCTCACACACTCACCCACCCACTCGCTCACACACTCACCCACCCACTCACCCGCACACCCACTCGCTCACACACTCACCCACCCACTCACCCGCACACCCACTCGCTCACACACTCCCTCACACACTCACCCACCCACTCACCCGCACACCCACTCGCTCACACACTCACCTCACACACTCACCTCACACACTCACCCACCACTCACCCGCACACCCACTCGCTCACACACTCACCCACCCACTCACCCGCACACCCACTCGCTCACACACTCACCCACCCACTCACCCGCACACCCACTCGCTCACACACTCACCTCACACACTCACCCACCCACTCACCCGCACACCCACTCGCTCACACACCCACCCACTCACCCGCACACCCACTCGCTCACACACTCACCCACCCACCCACTCGCTCACACACCCACCCACTCACCCACCCGCACACCCACTCGCTCACACACTCGCTCACACACTCACCCACCCACTCACCCACCCACTCACCCGCACACCCACTCGCTCACTCACTCACCTCACACACTCACCCACACACTCACCCGCACACTCACCCGCACACTCACCCGCACACTCACCCGCACACTCACCCGCACACTCACCCGCACACTCACCCGCACACTCACCGCACACACACTCACCCACCCACTCACCTGCACACACACTCCCTCACACACTCACCCACCCACTCACCCACACACCCACTCGCTCACACACTCTCCCACCCACTCACCCACTCACACACGCAGACTCCAAATATACAACAGTACGTCGCCAGGGCCGGGATCACCCACGACCTCCTGCATACCAGGCGAGGTAGTTAACATCTCCTAGCCACCGTGATGATGAGAGAGACACACAAACTCCAAATATACAGCAAGAATCTTCAGTATCGGGATCAAACCCACGACCTCCTGCATACCAGGCGAGGTAGTTAACATCTCCTAGCCACCGTGATGATGATGAGAGAGACACACAAACTCCAAATATACAGCAAGAATCTTCAGTATCGGGATCAAACCCACGACCTCCTGCATACCAGGCGAGGGAGTTAACATCTCCTAGCCACCGTGATGATGAGAGACACAAACTCCAACTCCAAATTAAGTTTGAATGTTTGCGTGTCGTTAAACCGGCCATCAGCCGACAGCCAATTCGCAAGGTTTATCACGTGACATACCGTGCCAATCTGTCACTGGAGCAGCACTAACCGGTTGTGTGTTGGAGTTCTGTGTGTACACACTGTGTGTGTCTGTGTGTGTGTACACTGTGTGTGTGTACAATGTGTGTGTCTGTGTGTGTGTCTGTGTGTACACTTATGTGTGTCTGTGTGTGTGTACACTGTGTGTCTGTGTGTACACNGTGTGTGTGTACACACTGTGTGTCTAGTGTGTTTCTGTACACTGTGTGTGTACACTGTGTGTGTGTACNATTGTGTGTGTACACTAGTGTGTGTGTATGACTGTGTGTGTACATTGTGTGTGTACACTGTGTGTGTACATTGTGTGTGTACTGTGTGTGTATACAGTGTGTGTGTGTACACTGTTGTGTATACACTGTGTGTGTGTACACTGTGTGTGTCTGTGTGTGTTGTACTGTCTGTGTGTGTACACTGTGTGTGTGTACNATGTGTGTGTGTACACNGTGTGTGTGTACANTAGTGTGTGTGTACACTGTGTGTGTACANTGTGTGTGTGTACTTGTGTGTGTGTGTGTGTACGCACTGTGTGTGTAGTGTGTGTACACTGTGTGTGTACACTAGTGTGTACTGTGTGTGTACACTGTGTGTGTGTACACGAATGTGTGTGTGTGTTGTGTGTGTGTGTGTGTACACTGTGTGTGCACTGTGNGTGTGTGTGTACACTGTGTGTGTGTGTGTGTACACTGTGTGTGTGNACTGTGTGTGTCTGTGTGTGTACACTGTGTGTGTCNGTGTGTGTGTTACACTGTGTGTGNGTGTGTGTACACNGTGTGTGTACACNGTGTGTGTGTGTACACNTGTGTGTGTGTCTGTGTGTGTGTGAGTGTGTGTGTGTGTACACTGTGTGTGTACACTGTGTGTGTTCACCGCGCCCGGCGGACCCGTTATTCGATCCCGACTCCTGCCGGGGAGGCGCTCCGGGCGCGGCGGGTCCGCTAGGAAAACTCGGGATGGCCCGAGGCCGACTAGGCCGCAGTCTTCCCTCCCTCTGTTCTAGATGGTGACGGTGTTGCNGATGATGATGCTGTTGTGTTGATGCTGATGATGTTGTTGATGTTGTTGATGATGTTGTTGTTGATGGTGTGTTGATGTTGTTGTTGATGTTGCTGTTGTTGTTGTTGCTGATGTTGTTGTTGATGCTGATGTTGTTGTTGATGCTGATGATGATGTTGATGCTGATGTTGTTGTTGATGCTGCTGATGATGTTGTTGATGCTGATTATGTTGTTGTTGATGTTGCTGTGATGCTGATGATGATGTTGATATTGCTGCTGATGCTAGGGTGGTGATGATGTTGCTGATGATGTAGATGATGATGATGTTGCTGATGCTGATGATGATGCTGATGATGTTGTTGTATATGATGGTATAAATGATGTTTATTGATAATGTTGATGATCGCATACATCAACATAATTTATTAATTTATTCAGTTAGGGTAGCCTCTCATTGTTGGAGGGAGGGTCTTGTACCCCAGAAGTGACGTCATGTCATCTGCTGCCGCGTGACGTCACAGGCTGCCGCGTGACGTCACGAGCTAACAGGAAGCTTCGCGCGTGAACTGCAATCCGAGGTGAGAAATTCTCATCGCTGTTGTTGTTGTGGTTGTTGTTGTGGTTTTTGTTGTTGTTTACCAAGCTAGAGCCTCGCTCTCTCTCTCGTAGGGATGTCACTAGAGCAGCAGCAGCTTGTGAATCGATGTCCAAGTTGGAACTTTACAACGCGGGGCCTAGACACGGGGGCCTTGCCTCCTGCCCTCGCCTGGTCGCGTTTGCTTTAATTCCCTCCTTAAGTTTAATTTGTCTTCACGCGGCTCGCTACTTTGTCACTTTGGTTTATTGTAGATATTAACGCAGTTTTTTTTAGTTTTTTTACCAGCCCAAGCCCGCCTGAGCTGCTGTACCGCTCTTGTTTACAGAAGCTACCTGCCACAACAACACAAGGTGGGTGGGTGGGGTTTTGTCAACGCGTGTCTCGGTGTTTTGACTTAAAACTTTAGTAATTGCAGCAATTCATATTCTTGGTTCTTTCGGTGAAGTCACGTAGATAGAAAATTTATTAAAATAACATAATACAATTAATAAAAGTAAACAAAATTGTAAACAAATAAAAACACGACGTTTCGATCGCAACACAAGTGGCATTTATTTGATGTTATTATCTGTTGTTATTGTCTATCTACGTAACTTTACCGAAAGAACAAGAATACGTGTGGAAATGGGTATCGGTCAAAGACGCTAATCACGTACTGATGTTGACTCTAAATGTGGAGGGAAACCCGGGAGATTCGGAGGAAAATTAACGCGACCACGGAGAGAGAGACACGCAAACTCCAAATATACAGCAGCAGCAGCAGGCGTCAGGATCGGGATCGAACCCACGACTTCCTGTATACCAGGCGAGGTAGTTAACATCTCACCACGGAGAGAGAGACACGCAAACTCCAAATATACAGCAGCAGCAGGCGTCAGGGCCGGGATCGAACCCACGACTTCCTGTATACCAGGTGANGTAGTTAACATCTCACCACAGAGAGAGAGACACGCAAACTCCAAATATACAGCAGCAGGCGTCAGGGTCGGGATCGAACCCACCACTTCCTGTACACCAGGCGAGGTAGTTAACATCTCACCACGGAGAGAGAGAGAGAGAGACACGCAAACTCCAAATATACAGCAGCAGCAGCAGGCGTCAGGGTTGGGATCGAACCCACGACTTCCTGTATACCAGGCGAGGTAGTTAACGTCTCACCACAGAGAGAGAGACACGCAAACTCCAAATATACAGCAGCAGGCATCAGGGTCGGATCGAACCCACGACTTCCTGTATACCAATTGAGGTAGTTAACATCTCACCACGGAGAGAGAGAGACACGCAAACTCCAAATATACAGCAGCAGCAGGCGTCAGGGTCGGGATCGAACCCACAACTTCCTGTATACCAGGCGAGGTAGTTAACATCTCACCACGCAGAGAGAGAGAGAGACACGCAAACTCCAAATATACAGCAGCAGGCGTCAGGGTCGGGATCGAACCCACGACTTTCTGTATACCAGGCGAGGTAGTTAACATCTCACCACGGAGAGAGAAACACGCAAACTCCAAATATACAGCAGCAGCAGGCGTCAGGGTCGGGATTGAACCCACGACTTCCTGTATACCAGGCGAGGTAGTTAACATCTCACCACGGAGAGAGAAACACGCAAACTCCAAATATACAGCAGCAGGCGTCAGGGTCGGGATCGAACCCACGACTTCCTGTATACCAGGTGAGGTAGTCAACATCTCACCACGGAGAGAGAGAGAGAGACACGCAAACTCCAAATATACAGCAGCAGGCGTCAGGGTCGGATCGAACCCACGACTTCCTGTATACCAGGTGAGGTAGTTAGCATCTCACCACGGAGATACGAGGGCTTCCAGGCATATTTATGACCATTTGCCCTCTCATTCTGTGCAATAACAGCCCGTGTGATGAATTTGGGAAACTTTTTCACGACATCATGAATATATAAATAAGTATAGACGTGTAAGTCACGTGTGACTGTGTTTTTGCATTCATCTGTGCCTCGATACTGACGTGTAGGTGGTGTGGATATTATTTTTTTCTGTCTACAGCTGTCGCTTGGTCTGATGGAGCAAAGGCAGTCAGCACAGCTCGGTACGGCAAGGCAACAATGCGACCAGCGTGGATACAGCACGGAGCGGACTGTAAATTTGACACACCACCAGAGAGCACACACAGGAGAGAAACCCTTCAAGTGCACTGTGTGTGGAAGGCATTTGCATGTCCATCTGCTCTTCAGACCCACCAGAGAGCACACACAGGAGAGAAACCCTTCAAGTGCAGTGTGTGTGGAAGACGTTTGCACATTCATCAAATCTTCATGTACACCAGAGAACACACACGGGAGAGAAACCCTTCAAGTGCAGTGTGTGTGGAAAGGCATTTTCACTGTCATCTCTTATAAAACACCAGAGAACACACACGGGAGAGAAACCCTTCAAGTGCAGTGTGTGTGGGAAGGCATTTTCACGGTCATTTTCTCTTAAAAAACACCAGAGAACACACACAGGAGAGAAACCCTTCAAGTGCACTGTGTGTGGGAAGGCATTTACACAGTCATCAAATCTTAAAACACACCAGAGAACACACACGGAGAGAAACCCTTCAAGTGCAGTGTGTGTGGGAAGGCATTTTCACGGTCATCTTCTCTTATAAAACAC
Source organism: Lethenteron camtschaticum (assembly GCA_018977245.1). NCBI lineage: Eukaryota > Metazoa > Chordata > Hyperoartia > Petromyzontiformes > Petromyzontidae > Lethenteron > Lethenteron camtschaticum. The sequence goes on from WFAB01002201.1 coordinate 44,712, forward strand.
CAGAGAACACACACGGGAGAGAAACCCTTCAAGTGCAGTGTGTGTGGAAGGCGTTTGCACAATCACCACATCTTCAAGCACACCAGAGAACCCACACGGGAGAGAAACCCTTCAAGTGTACTGTGTGTGGGAAGGCATTTTCACGGTCATCTTCTCTTATAAAACACCAGAGAACACACACGGGAGAGAAACCCTTCAGGTGCACTCCGTGCGGGAAGGCGTTTACACAGTCAGAACATCTTCATGTACACCAGAGAATGCACAAGCATCAGAATATCCACCAGGAGTGGAGTCTGAAATCAGCTTGTGAAAGTCAAAGTGCTGCAATGAGCCCATCCCTCATCAAACAAGAACCGGAAGAAAATCCCAGCTTGGACACTTTTAAAGGTAACGAGGTGAAATATGAAGAGGTGAAGGTGAAATTGAAGAGGTGATGGTGAAGAGCGAAGAAGTGAAGATAAAATGTGAAGATGATGATTCAAATCCAGAATGGGACCTTCACATCGATGGAGGCAACGTGAAGCAGGAGGAGAATTCTGACTGAGGCAGAGTAAGGCAACTCCAAGCATCTTCTTGGTTCTTTCGGTAAAGTCACGTAGAAGGGAAGTAATACAATAATACAAATAAAACATGATCAAATAATTCTCATGACGTTTCGGCCACAACGCAAGCAGCCGTCCTTAGGTGAAAGAACCAAGAAGATGAATCCCTGCAGTCACGAAAGCTTTAAATCGAAACTCCCAGCAGTTTGTGGAGGTGTGGGTGGACTTCCCAGACAACACAAAGTCAAATGGAGACCCGGTAGATGTGTCAGCTGAGACGATGTCGCTGCATTAGATGCTCCTTTGTCACAGGCCTTTATTGACAATAACGTGAAGTTGAACACTCAGTTCCTAGGTTCAACCTGCAGGGTAAGAGCGAGTGGCCAGTTACTGCAGCTACATACTATTAACACTCCTTCCCTTTGTTAATGCTACCCCTATCCCCTTCCTTTGATGCTGCTAATTCTGCATAATGCACGGGCATAAGTAGTACTAATCACATACCTGCATTTCTCATAAATATGCTAAATGCCTCTTGATATGCAAATTCTTTGTCAAGGCGCCCAGCTTATATATATGCTCCAAGCGCGTGTGCTGTTTCATTCAGATGCTGTCGCCTCGACAGACCTGGTTTTCACCTGAGGACGGCTGCTTGCGTTGTGACCGAAACGTCGTGAGAATTGTTTATTATGTTTTTATTATTTCCCTTCTACGTGACTTTACCGAAAGAACCAAGAAGACGAGTCCAGTCTTTGTGGACCTGTGGGTTGGGTATCTCTCACCAGCAGCGAGAGCCAATCAGCCCCCAAGCATTCACGATGTTCTCATCATAATTGCTGTTACATGGTGCTTGTCTGAAACACTCGAAGAGCACCCCAAGTGGCAGCTGCCCCTGTGTGGCACAAGGTGGAGGCCCTGCACCGGCCTGCGTGTGGACAAGACCCTGTCAGTGGGGCGATGATGTGTAATCTCAGCTGTGTCGTTTGTGTGATCTTGACTTGAAGCTTTCGTGACTGCAGGAATCCACACCCTTTAGTTCTTTCGGTGACGTCACGTGGGTCGAAAAATTATAGATCACGGCGTTTCGATCGCAACACAAGCGATCGTCATCAGGTGTGACAACCACCACCATCACCACTTTCACCATCACCACCATCACCACCATCATTACCACCACCATCACCACTTTCACCATCACTTTCACCACCACCACCATCATCACCACCACCATCACCACCACCATCATCACCACCATCACCACCATCATTACCACCACCATCACCACTTTCACCATCACTTTCACCACCACCACCATCATCACCACCACCATCACTTTCACCACCATCATCACCACCACCACCATCATCACCACCACCATCATCACCAACTGAGGTAGACGCCAACTTCAGCAGTTATTGACGTGGTCCCAGCTGATGGCGATTGCTTGCGTTGCGATCGAAACTCGTGATCTATTATTTGTAGGTAATGTTTAGAATTTGCTACGTTTTGACCCAGACGCCAGCATGCAATGGACTACTCGTTTTGAATGACACAATAGTATGTGTTAAAATAGCTTCTTGTTAATACGATGTTACCTGATGCAGTATGTTTCGCTGCAGTAATTCAATTTTGTTAATATGCCTGTCAATAATTAGAATGAAACTTGTCTGATTGTGCGTGTACATGTAACATTTTGTCAATGAGGGTCAAACATGAAGTGTTCAAATCTAGAGTGATTAAGTGATGTTTGGACAAAGTGTGTGTGTCTGGAAGTAACCTGTACAGATCACTCAGGCGAGATCATTCATCAGTTACAAGGCATACCACTTTAAAGTTGCACGTAGAGATACATTCTCTACAACACGAATTATAATTTTGCATTCACGCAAGCACCCGATGCTCCGTTTTGAAGTTTTAAAATGAAACGTCTTTGAATTGTGTTGTGTTTTGAATTGTATTTCTTCATTAAAAGCTTATATCGTTTTACATCTGGAAGACTTCGTTGAAAAGGACATTCCGTGTGAATTTCCTCTCGTCGTTAAGTAGATAACTTTGCTGGGGGTTCATTTCGCCGCGGACTGTCACCTGCTTGGGATCGCGGGATCGAGAGAAGGCGACACGGAGCGCGGCCGTGCGACAAGATTGCGGATCGATTTCACGATCGAGGGTCTGTCCCTGCGCTCCGTCGTCCGTGCAGGGGGCGCGTGGAGCAGAGGTCGCAAACGGGGTTTGATTCCTTACCGTGTAGAGGAGTAGAGGAGAGTGGTGGCGTCGTGTGCGCTGTCCGGTGCGGTGACATCACGCGACGTGGGGTCGCGCGCGCTGGGCAGTGCACGTGACGTCACCCCTCCTAGGGTATTTAAGGGAGACCCCGTGACGTAAGCGGGGTCACTGGAGGAACGGGATAGTAGAAGGGGTAAGAGGGAACCTGGGATAGTGATAACTCGCCTCCGTCTCCGAGTACGTCCGTCTACTACNCAACACAAGGTTGATGCCATCACCGCCACCACCGATACCACCATCACCATCACCACCACAATCACGCCACCATCACCACCACCTCCACCATCACCACCATCACCACCACCATCACCACCACCACCACCCCAGCACCACCCCAGCACCATCACCACCACCACCCCACCATCACCATCACCCCCACCATCACCACCACCATCACCACCATGACCACCACCACACCACCACTATCAACATCACCACCACCATCACCGCCACCATCACCACCAACACCACCATCACCAACACCACCACCATCACCACCACCTTGAATGTGGCTCTCTCTCAACAGATCTTTGTGACAGCGTCTTGTGGGGAGCTCACGGCAGCATCTGCAGCTCCTCGTTAGTNGCGCGTCTGCAGCGACAACAACAACATTGTCAACAACATCAACATCGTCAACAACATCANCAACGACAACAACAACAACATCGTCAACAACATCAACAACAACATTATGTGAGCGCCTGAGTGGCTGAGTGGGTGGGTGAGTGCTGACTGAGTAGGTGAGTGAGTGGGTGAGTGGTGAGTGAGTGTGTGGTGGCTGAGTTGGGTGGGTGATGAGTGGGTGAGTGAGTGAGTGGGTGAGTGGTGAGTGAGCAAGTGAGTGAAGTGAGTGNGTGAGTGGTGAGTGAGTGAGTGAGTGACGGTGGGTNGGTGGTGAGTGAGNGANTGGTGAGTGGTGGTGGGTGAGNGNGTGNTGTGAGTGAGTAGNGGACGTGACGTGGTGGGTGAGTAGGTGGCTGTGAGTGGTGAGTGGTGNGTCTAGTGTGAGTGGTGCGTGGNGAGTGNTGAGTGGTGAGTNAGTGAGGTGGTGAGTGGTGAAGTGGGTNGGTGANTNGGTGAGTGAGTGAGTGNGACTGAGNGAGTGAGTGGTGAGTGCTGAGTGAGTGAGTGAGTTGAGTGGTGAGNGAGTNGNGAGCTAGTGAAAGTGGTGATGGTGATGGTGAGTAGTGCGAGTGAGTGGCTGNCTGANTGAGTGGGTGAGTGGTGAGTAGTNGGTGAGTGAGAGTCAGGAACGTGAGTGGCAAGCTGGTCCTTGCTGAGTCAGCGTCAACCAGAGACGATCGCAGGCANCGCCCACTCGGTGGTNGGACCTGGAGCCAACAGCTANCTATCATGACTTAGCAGCAGCCAGCACACACNATCACCATCACCATCNCCACCACCACAACACCANATCNTCACCANCACNCACCACCATCACCACCACCATCACCACCACCNCCCATCCGCTACCANCCCCACCACCATCGACCACCATCCCCATCANCCCCACCGCCATCACCACCACCACCACCCCCCACCCCCACCACCTCACCACCCANCACCACCACCATCACCACCTANCCCCACCACCACCCATCACCANTCGCCACCACCACCACCACCCACCATCACTCACCACCATCCACCANCCCCCCACCCCCCAATGAGACACATNCCACCACACCACCATCACCANCACCACCACCACCATCACCACCACCANCCCCACCACCANCACCCCANCCCCACCACCACCANNTCCACCACCACCATNAGCACAGATACCACCACCTCACCACCATCAGTCACAGAGATNCNACCACCATCACGGGTGCACCATCACCACCACCATCATCACCACCACCATCACCCCACCTCACACCACCCCCACCACACATCACCATCCACCACACCACCACCCCACTCAGCACCATACCGTGACCACNTCACCACCACCNCCANCACCNCCATCACCCCGTCCACCACCCCACATCACCACCACCACCACACCACCCCATCACCACCACGAACATCACCCCACCACCACCACGACCATCACCNCCAGTCCATGACAACAGTCACCACNACCNCNATCCCACCCCATCACCGAACACCGTGACCCCANCACCACCACCACCGCTCCTCGTCTCTCNAACCGTGATCTGTTCTTGTGCNCGTCTCATCNAGTNGCGCTTGNANGTGCAACAACAACAACATTGACAACATCATCACGGCTCGTCAACAACAACNTCANCACGTAACAACAACAACATCTCAATATCGTCCCAACTTATCGTGACTGAGTGCGAGTGGTGTGAGTGAGTGTGAGTAGTGANTGAATCGGTGAGTGAGTGGTGAGTGNCGTGNTCCCCCAGGTGAGTGNGTGAGTGAGGTGAGTGNGTGGTGAGTGNGTGGGAGCGTGGGTGGGTGGGTGAGTGGGTGAGTGAGTGAGTGAGTGGTGTGTGGGTGAGTGAGTGGGTGANTGANTNGGTGAGTGAGTGAGTGANTGTGAGTGAGTGAGTGGGNTGAGTGAGTGAGTGATTGGGTGGTGAGTGGTGAGTGAGTGAGTGAGTGAGTGAGTGAGTGAGTGAGTGAGTGAGTGAGTGGNGAGCGATGTGGTGGTATGGTGAGTGAGTGGGTGAGTGAGNGNGAAGAGTGAGTTAGTNGTGCTGGGTGAGCGGGTGNGTGTAGTGACTGAGTGAGTGNGTGGTAGTGGTGAGTGTGNGTGAGTGTGTGGTGGTGCTTGAGTTAGTGGNTGGTGAGTGAGTGGTGGTGAGTGAGTGGTGAGTNGTGAGTGNTGAGTGANTGGTGAAAGATTAAGTGAGTGAGTGACCGTGGNTGTGAGTTNGGTGAGTGAGTGGGTGAANTGTGAGTGAGTGGTGAGTGAGTGNGTAGNGCTGAGTGGTNGGTGGTGGTGGGTGAGCGAGCTTAGNGACTGAGTGGTGGTGGTGAGTGAGTGAGTGAGTGAGTGAGTGAGTGGTGGTGGTGAGNGACTGAGTGAGTGGTGAGGTGGTGGGTGAGTGAGTGAGTAGTGCNGACTGAGTGAGTTAGNGACTGAGTGGTGAGTGGGTGAGTGANTGACTAAGTGAGTGAGTGCAGNTAGTGACTGAGTGAGTGAGTGAGTGAGTAGCTGACTGAGTGAGTGANTGGTGAGCTGAGTNGGTGAGTGAGCGCAGGAAGTGGTGAGTTCCTTGCTGANAGCGTCAACCAGAGGCGCACCGGNAGAGCCCATCGGTGGTGGGAGATCCCTGAGCCAACAGCTCATCATGATTAGCAGCAGAGCCACCACCACCACNACCACCCCCACCACCACAGCACATCACCACNATCACCACCACCCCACCACCCCCANCACACATCACCACCACCACCACCCCACACTCACACTCACCCCACACGCCCACCATCCCCCCCANCCCCACCACCATCACCATCCCTNCACCACCCACCACCACCCCACCACCACCCCATCACCACTTGCCACCACCACCACCACCACCGCCACCACCACCACACATCACCANCATCANCACCACCACCACCANCCCCACCACCACCACCACACCGACCACCACCANCCCCACCATCACNATCACCAACCCCACCACCATCACCAAGACCACCAGTCCACCACCACATCACCACCACCATCACCACCACCACCANCTCCACCACCACCATTAGCACTACCACCACCATCACCACCATCATCACCACCCCATCACCACCACCACNACCATCATCACCACCACTCTTCATCATCACCACCACCATCACCACCACCACCACCACCACNATCATCACCACCACCAGCACCACCACCACCATCAGCACTACCACCAACATCACCACCACCACCACCATCATCACCACCACCATCAACATCACCACCACCATCACCACCACCACCACCACCACCNCCACCACCATCACCACCACCACCATCACCACCACCACGACCATCACCACCACCATCATCAACAACATCACCACCACCACCACNACCACCACCATCACCACCCACCACCACCATCACCACCACCTTGAGTGTGGCTCTCTCTCTCTCTAACGAGTCTCTGTGACAGCGTCTTGTGGGGGAGCTCACGGCAGTTCTGCAGCTCGTTCCAGTCGCGCGTCTGCAGCGGCAACAACAACAACATTGTCAACAACATCATCAACATCGTCAACAACATCATCA